>BMAO01002785.1:0-20707 GCA_019973975.1 Trichonephila clavata | reverse complement strand
GTCGGCGGTTGGGGTACAACGTGCCTTTTGTCGACACTTCGATATTTCTCCCCGAAGTCGTGTTCCTTCTGATCGGAAATGTGTTTTAATGTAGATGGATGCCTTCCGAGCATCGGGGAATGTCTCCAAAGGAAAGGGTCTCCGGTAGGTAAACCGGTAGAACACCGGAAAATGTAGAACGAGTTCGTGCGTTAATTCAGACTGGTATGTGACAATGATCAAACAATTTTTGTAACCCGCTCTCCAAGAAAGGGATCTTGAATAACGTGTAGTTACAACTAAATGAGCCCATACCTCCAGGGTTTCCATGGGTATTTTAAGAGCAGCTTTCTCCGAATGACTGATCTCCCTGCGAGAAGACGTAAACTGACCTGCGGGCTCACCTGATTTATCCACTCCTGATTACTTTCTGAAGGCTTATTTCATGTTCTCGGCTTACAAAAATCGCTCCAAGACCCTGGAAGACCTAAGGAACAACATCCGAGCTGAATCTCACAATATCCCGGTCGATATGCTTGAAAAGGTGGCTAGAAATTTTCAAAATCGACTGCATCAGTGTATTTATAATAGAGGGCAACATTTAACAAACATTGTGTTTAAAACCGTGTAAATTCAAAAATCCATGTTGTGTGGTAGGCTGAAAATAACAATAAAGTCAAATGAAACATGTAGTGTGTTTTATTGCATTTTCAAACAGGAAGTTCCTTCCCCTGTGTTCAGAGAAGGAAGCTTTAAAGTGACGCCAGATAATTTCAATAGTATTGGCATGAGCCCTGATCTCAGAATCAATTAATTTGAGTGACTGGTTAATGGTTAGGTATTCATATCCTCTTTTGCTCAACCTTTCATAAGATTTCCAACAGTCGGAAATAACAGTTGTTCCTGATTCAATCCATGGCTCAAAAAGGCGAGAAGTGTTTCAGCCGTCCTGTCATGTACTGAATTCATGAAACAGAGGCCCGTCTCGCGTTTCTACTCCGCCAGAAAAACTCATTGTCCTTTCACGAAATGCCCCCTATAATACTTCCTTTTCACAATTTTGCTCTCGTCATTTCAGCAGCTTTACCCTTGGCCCCTATCTTTTCTGTGTTAACCACAATAAAATCGATTAACACATCGGACACACAATTGCTCTAATCGGCAACAGCTTGTGAAAAAATTCGAGTTCCCTACGAATTTGATCGAACGAGGAACGTTTGAACAATTTATCAATAAGAAGTAAAATGGTGGAAATTGTGGGTACTTACGTATTATTGCAACAATCGCCAACTCTTAATAACTCGCCAAGTGGCACTCCGATTCCCTATGAGCCGTACGCGCTGAATTGGCAATCAGGTGCTTCGTTTCATATAATGTCGCCTATAGATTGCAATAATACGTAAGGATCGAAATTGGTTATTTGCTGCCTGTGAGGGGAAAAAAAAGAATTAAACCAATAGATTTTTTTATTATGGCAGCGCGAATTTCCACCGTAAGATCTGCAATGAAAGTTTTGGCCGACAAACTTCTTAAGTTGCTAGGAAATGATTTTCATGTCACTTCCACATTTGTCACATTTTAAGTTGGCCGAAATAAACGAAATCTTATTTAAAAAAGAAAGAAAAAGTCATTACTTTTAAAAAACAAAATGGACAAAAAATGGAAATTTGGTATTCCTTTGAAGTGGCGCGTTTTTATCCTGATAGACAGTACCCGGGACCTTTGGGTCCGAAGCCGAGTAACCTAACCACTACACCAAAATGATCACCATGGTGTGGAGGTTGTTACTGGCTTATATAGATTGTATCACTACACCTTTTTGTCTGTAATAATTAACAGGCACAGTCCTTATATTCTTTTACAAATATATCCTGGTACTCACCAATTACATTAGAAATATCCAATTCGAAAGCACAAAATACAACAGAAGATCGATGCAGTAGCTTGAAGAATAAATACAATGAAAAACGGTTAAATTTTTAAAGAAGTTGAATGAAATCGTCTGAAAGTAAAAGGGTTACCGCAAAAAAATAATAAAAATTATCTGCATATACGTCATCCCCATGGCAAACCACATCACCATACGATAAAAATATAAAGGTAACCATATTGTAATGTTATCGTCCACCTTCGCGAACATAAACAGCAACTTAGCGCGTAGCACTTTGATATCAAATTAGTACCTTAAAATCTGATAATGCGTAAATAATTGAGCATTTAAATTTCATAATTAAATTATATAGTATTTTAATTTATATCATACATTGTTATTGTTGTTGTTTCTTATCTCACTTGACCGACAGAAACATCTAGATCAAGTCCATGAACCCGTGAGTTTTAAAACAATCAAGAACTGTAGCTGGACTTCAGAGCAGCTGGCTCTTATGGCAACAAATCATACATAAACATGAAAAACAAACTAACGAAAATGAATTCAAACTAAAGATATATTTTAAACAATTGTATTTACATCGTTCGATTCCTCGCGACTCTTAGAACATACAAACGTTTTCTTTTTTATACTTTCTTACAAATTCAGGTAAAGAAGGTCCGTTAATATTTTTGATACTAAAAATTGAATTACTAAAATTTTTACATTTTCTTGAAATAAAAACAAACATAAAATTATTCTGTTTTCAATTTGAGAAATTTATTGAACCAAGCTTAAAAATAGAAATAGTATATAAATTGTGAACATATTCTTATCTAGATTTTTTTGGATTTCTCTAAAACATTTTGATTGAAGAATTCTTTTTAAAAATGAAATAGGAGCTATACTTTTTTGTTCAATGGGAAAAAGAAAATGTTAATAAGTATAGTGGATGCTTGAAAAACTCAAATTTTAAGAAGTTACGGAACTAATGTGAGGGTCTTAGGAGTATACTAGTCGCCAAACGCCTTTTTGGCGCAGTTTTAAAATCGTGACAATTAAGATTTTGGCTCTTAATAGTTTTTAATCCAAGATGGCGTTCTAACATTAAGAACTTGATATGACAATAATTTAAAAGAATGGCTTGTTCACGTCGAAAAGAGTCCAACTACATCAACTTTAAAAGAAACAAAAAAGATAAAATATATAAGCAAAAATGTACTTACTTTTTTTGTGGAAAACAAAGAAAAAAGGTATGAGTACCAGGATTTTAAAAAAATAATATGTGTAAAGCAATGTTGAAAAATAGAAAATAATAATAATAATAATAATGACGGTTCAAAAAATTTTATTTTTCAGTTTGAAAAGTGAAATTTCCATCAGAATTTGATTGGGAAATGTTATGAAAGGATATGAATCCGATTCTTCGAATTTGTTGAAAATAAATCGAATTATTTTCAATATATTCAAAAATTCCGAGTTACTTTTATGAATTTCATTTAAGGGGATGTTTAAAAATGTATTAAAGTAAAATAAAACGGAAATTCGCAATTTTAGCAGAAAGAAAAGAATTATGTCTGATAGATTTACTATTGCGACTCCGCAAATTTGCACAGTAAAATCCGCAATTTAAAACGTACAGTCGACAAATTTCTTATCCTATCTGTTGACAATTTTCATTCCTCTGCCACATTTATCGCATTTAATGACGGCTGAAATGAGGAAAATCTTAATCAAAAGAATGTGAATTATAAAAAAAAAACACTCTTAGAAAATGAGGTAAACAGAAAGTGCGTATTCGGCAATATTTTCGTCCATAAAAAGTGAAACGGAGCCCTAATATTTTTCAAACAAACATCCTAGTACTCACCAATAATGTCCGAAATATCCTTGTTCGAACAAACGATAGAAGACGAAAGCTGCAATCTAGACAACGCAAAATATGGCAATGGTTAAGTTTGTTAAAAAAAATGGAATAAAAATCGTTTGAAATAAAAATATATATATAGGATTACTTTTTTTCATGAAAATAAACCTACAAAAATTAATTTTATTACTTCTGATATATAATGATGGCAACCACAGAACCAAACGTTAAAAATAAAAGTAACCATATTATAATGTTATCGCCCAAGTTAGCGAATGCCAATAACAACTTGGCGCGTAGCGTACTGATACCAAATTTTGTGTGAAAGTTTACAATTATTGGTAACGAATTAAATAGTTTGGAAAAAAAAACACTAAATTGTGTATTTTATTTGGTACTAACGAATTATCGCAACCTATTGGCGACATTATATGAAACGAAGTACATGGTTGCCAATTTAAACTTGCAAGTTTGGCAAGTTATTAATAGAGTTGGCGATTGTTGCGATAATACGTAAGTACCTTTTATTTCAATTAAGATATTTATTTTCAGTTAATTAATTGTGTGTGTTTTTATATAAATATTTTAATAAGTTTTAAGATGAAACATCACAATATCAATTAATTTTTTAATAAATTAATTCGATGGACTGCCTTATATTAAAATGAATTTTATTTCGATTTCAATGATAGTACTAAAGAATGTACGTATATTTATTTTCAACTAACAGTGAAATCTGTGATGAGTATTCAGTTCCTACTCTTAGCTCATTCTCTCTTTATATTTATCTTGTTCAAATTTTCAATCGTGAATAAAATGCATTTTAAAGCACTTAATTGAGCTGAAATTTTATATACGCGCTTATTTTGGATGACAATACAGTAATTTAATTATAATTAATAAAAATTAATTGATTAAAATTAATTATTCAAAGAATTACAAATACAGCTATGTTAGCATCATTTTTGGCGACTTAGTGACCATTTTGGCGATTTGTATCAAAACTTGAAAAGATTTTTTCCCCTCACATTTTAATGCACTTATTTGAGTTAAAATTTTCTATACACTATTGTTTTGGGTAACAATACGATAATTTAAATATAATTAGTTACTCCCACCTCTCTTCCCTTGCACCATCCTCACGAGAGGACTTCCAGCTTGACGGCACTATACATTTACAAACATCCATATTATCATAATAAATGTGTTGAATTTCACGTACATGGAATATATATATACGTATATATATCACGGAAAACAAATGTATAAAAAAATGGAAGAGCTACTCTAGCGAATTAGATTTTTAATTGTCAGAGTTTATCAAAGTGAGATTTAGTATTTGTGCTTTGGCAGAATCCGTTTTGAAGCTATAATTTCATTCATAATAATATTATAAAAAGCACAAACAACTTTTACATCTTGACCAAATCCATTTTTTGCTCCTCCAATAAGCAATACACAGGCTAGAACTTTTGCTTAAATTGCAAGCAATTCATTCTCTTGAAATGATTTGTTACTGCATGTTTAATTCTACATGAATTAGTCTCATTTGCATTGTAGAAAAATAAATAATTAATTTTTTGCAGGCACTTTTCTAGCAGATTATCTGAAAAGTGGGCGTGGTAGTTTTGTTCATAGTCTGCTGTCCAGCGTCAAAAATTGACCCATAACTTAATAAAAAATGGTGGTAAAGCTTTGAAATTTTGCAGGCATGTTAATAATGATTCGAGGTATCATATAATTCAATAAAAATATGGCTAGTTTGATGATTTGTTGGGTACAATGTGGTCTAAAAAGACTACTTGCTGAAAGTGGTGCTTCTTTTTGAAAGTATATTAGAACCATTGCAGGTTGGCTGATTATTTATTAATGTCGCACTTCGACGCAACGCGATAGTTATTGGCGATGGACCCTCTATTTGAAAAAAAAAACTATGGTGTTTATTCCTTAACAAATATAAAAAAATGTGTGTGTGTATAATAGGAGGCTCATCTGTACATAATATATACACTGGGGTCCAAAAGTTAGGCATAATTGATAATTATGTGAATAAAGAAGGAACTGTTAATCAGAATGGCGGGAAACGTGATATGAGGGTGTAAAATGGTTATAAAATAAGGAAACAAATCAAAAGAATGATAATTAATTTTATTATCCAAAGTAGCAGTTTGAAAGAAAACTGAGCATCGCAAGGATTCACACTTTAAAGAAAAAATGAAAGAAAACATTAAATAAAATACTGATGCTGCAGTTTAATAAGGCGTGTGGTCACCTCTGACAGCTAGGCACGCTGCACAGCGATTTACCATACTTGCTATGAGATGATAAATGAGTTGTGTGCTCAAACGGTTCCAAGCTTCTTGGAGAGCTTCTCTTCAGTTCTGTAACGGAGCTTGGTGGGTGAGAAAGGACTGCAATTTGTCTCCCGAGAATATCCAATACATGCTCGATAGGATTTAAATCAGGGGAGTTCGCAGGCCACGACAAGCGCTGGATGTTTTCCGTTTAAAGGAAGTCATCAATCAGGACCACTCGGTGACATGGCGCATTATGATCCATGAATATGAAGTCAAGACCGACAGCACCTCGAAACAAGCGAACATAAGGCTCAAGAACTTCGTCTCTGTACCTTTGAGCAGCCACAAACCCCGTGTCAAAGAAATGGAGGTTTGTGCGGCCGTCCATCATAATGCATACCCATACCATTACTCCCCTTGATGGAAAATGATGTCTTTCCGTTATGTTTTTTGGTTCAAAACGTGTTCCACGTTCTCTCCATATCGTTACCCGCCGAGAATCACTACTCAGACTAAACCGGGACTCGACACTGAACATCACATTGGCCCACTCTCTAAACTCCAATGTTGATGTTTCAAACTCCAGTTCAAAACGAACGCGTTTATGCGCAGACGTGAGGGGAATGCAAACTGCTGGACTTCTGGCATACAGGCCAGCATGATTGAGTCTCCTGTAAACAGTTTGTCTCGAAATTCGTATTCCAGTGGCGACTGTGAGCACCGAACCCAGTGCTCTGGCAGTACTACCCTTCTGACGTCGCGCACTTATTACCAGATATCGGTCTTGGTGAGGGGTTGTGACTCTTAGTCGACCTGATACTGGTTGTCGGGTAACATCTCCCGTTCTTTGAAACCTCTGCCACAGTCTTGAGATCACAGACTGGTCCACATTCAGAATTCGAGACACTTCGTTTTGTGATCGTGAGGATTCCAGCATTCCAACGATTCTTCCTTTCGTAAACATGTCCAATTGGCGTGCGTCTTTGTGCCATCATTCACCTTGTTTGATGGTTAACAACGTTCCTTCGCACAGCAGCTGCACGAAACTTGTCTGAACAGCCTATGCTGCGTGAATCGGTTTTCTCCGCGTTCTGACATGCGCCGGTGTTTCGCGCAGGACGTAGTCGATTGAAAAGTTTTGCATAAACCCAATGTTTCTTCTTCACCTAATTAATATCCGCAAGAAATTTAGAATAATTTTACTAATATTTACTCCATGTTTTTCGCATTTACGATTTATGCTTAACTTTTGGACACCAGTGTATGTAGTATATAATTAAAATATTTTTATTCATATGTAATACATATAATTTAAATATTTTAATTTTATTATAATAAAATGTTAATGAAAAATTAATCGTTCATATGCTTTTCTCTTCCAAAAATTCCAAAATAAAACATTTGAATAATTTTATGAGTGATAAAACGTGAAATATGTCTTAGCACGGCGCAACTAGTCCTGAATGAGCCCCGTATCAAATTCTCTTGTACACCTTTTAGGGGCCCTTAATATATTAGCAATTCTTTTTGTCGCATATGGTGAGGCCCCTGTAGTTTGGGGGCCCCGTATGAATGATACGATGGTAGCTACGCCTCTGTGTCCTTCTGTTACTAAAATTTAAAAAAAAAATCTTTTGTATAATATTTGTAATGCCTCTGAGCCATATTACTGTTTGATTGATATTTTAATAAAGTATATTGATGGAGAAAAACGTGAAAAAAATATATTCATTACATTGAATTCACTTGTAATAAGTGTGTCAGGTTGAGTTAAAATAAGTAGTTTAAGACAGGATATTGTAACAGTAATAATTTATTTAACAATCTTAAAGATTTATATGAATTAGTTTGATAAACAAGGGCTTGTTACACTTTCCCAGTATTCAGATTGAGAAAAGTTCGGAGCTTGATTGAGCGTTGGAAAGAGCCTGTCGTTAAGGGTTGTAAATGCATGTTCTAGTCGGTCGTAGGTGAAACATTGTCCATTACATGTGCAGATCTGAAGACAAAAGTCTGAAGATGAAGCTTAAAAATCCTTTGGAATCAATAGCTATTCTTTTTGTATCCTAAAAATTCGAAATTATTATTCGAGCATGTGTCTCATGACACTCCTCATGCGATAGGTTAATTGTCAGATTCGGGAGATCTTACGTGAGAACACTGATTCTCCCATTTCTTTAGCCATATATGTGGTCTAAGATTGACTACTCTCACAATTTATGTTCAGAGAAAAATGTCTTCTCTGGATGCTTTCCCACGAAAAACCAACGACCACATCGGATTTCTTCGAAATTTTTTGATAATTGACAGGTAGTTGATTTGAATCAGTTTAATGCATAATGACCTATCAAAAATTAGGTAAGTGAGCAGGGCATAGACAGGGACGTCTTAAGACTTCTTGAGGCCCTGGGCCCTTACTTAAAAGTAGGCCCTGGGCCCAGAGGCGGATTAAGCTAGTTGGAGGTCCCTGGCGGTAAAAGGTTTGGGGCCCCCTGGGTTGAAGAGTCAAAAAAATTCGCTGACCTTAAATTCTCAAAATAAAATGTGTAGCTAAAAAAAAAAAATTAACGGCTCAAAAAAAACTTTTAACTTTATTTTAAAGAATTTTAAAAAAAACCTTACTTAAAAGCTTAAAATTTTGCTATATAACCTTACGTCTTGATTTTTCTTGTGCAAATTCATCGATTATTTTTTCAGTATCTATTTGGTCCAAAACATCTTGTTCTTTATATAAAATGGCCATGCTGTTCAGTTTGTCTTCTCCCATACTACTTCTTAAATAATTTTTAACGCGCCTTAAAACCGAAAAAGATCTCTCACTTGATGTATTTGATATCGGTATAGTTAAAAATATTTTTAAAAGTATCTCGACATTAGGGAAAGTCGAGACCATTTCTTTTGCAAATCAATAAATTTCTATTGGAGTGTTCATAGTATCTTTGTTTTCTTTTAAAAATAGCAAAAACTGATCCAATTCAAAGTCAAAATTAAGCGATTCAATATCGTCTTTGTAAATATCCTTTAATTTTTGAACAGCTTTCTTCTTAATTTCAGAAAACCTCTCGTCAAAAAATACAAAAAAAAAAAAAAGGGTTCTATAACAGTTTCATATATTCCAGCTCTTCGGGATAGTTCTGCATTTGTCCTATCGCATATGGCATAGAATGAGTTGAACAAGAAATGTTCCCTATTTTCAAATTCATGACCTTCTTTAGTTTCACCGAAAATAATTTTTCTCTTTCGCTGCCTGCAAGCTTGTCCAACTTCCTTTTCAAATGAGAGCAATGATAAAGCAGTTGCTTCTTGTTCTACTTTTCCAAATTCATTCCTGAGATTTTGTATACAATTTTCTAAAGATTTCAGTTGATTAGATCATTTTAATAGCTCACACCCAACTGATTGCAATGCTTTGCTAGTAGCACACACCCTCTGGAGTATGGTATCCCAAATCACGGTCATTAGGGAAGTTTCATACTTTCCCATGTGTTTCAAAAGTACCCAATGATTAAGTTGGCTGTACGCTAGCCTCCGGCAACGGAGTTAGCCGCGGTCGACTCAGTATTCCACTCTTTTACCAAACACCCCAACGCAAACAAAAATATATATATAGCCCCAGCAATTTTTCTTTATATTATTATTATTTCAGGTCGCAATCTTATGTACTTTCTTAATTTTAATTTTATTTTTAACTTTTAAACTTTTCATACTTTTTCCCACCTCCCAATAAACATGGCAAGTGTAATTTTTAATGCTCCCTCAAATTCAAGATAGGGGATGAAGACCTCATCAGAGATCATGTGCCCCAATGACCATTCTACCATGTTTCAAAAGAGAAGTTGCCTCCAGTATTATGATATTCTTCTCATTTGTATCACAGATTTCAGCCAGGGCCTCTTTTATGTGTGTATAACCAAGTCTTATAGCTCGTACGGCATCTAATCTTGCTGACTATCGTGTATCTGAAACTTTTTTTCACAGATTTTACATGTTTACTCCTTTTCAGATTTTTATTTAAAATTCGCCAGCGATGGGTTGACACAGAAAAAAATAGAATAATTTCTGTACAAGCATAAAACATTTAATTGCATCGCTACAGCTTTTCTGCTGCTAAATTTCCTACTAAATTTAAAGAATGGCTGGCTTTATAAACTGCGCTTGGGCTGTGTTCTTTAATACGTGCCTGTAGATCTGAGTACCGCCCGGACATATTTGACGCACTATCAAATGATTGCCCCCCTCTGCAATTTTTAATATCCAGTCCAAATTTAGCTAACATTTCTAAAGAGCATTAAATTCCCCCCCCCCCCAAACTCTCATAAAATTACATTTCATTTTTTTTTCAAATTTTCTGTGTGATGGAAGTTTGAAATTTCCGATTTAATACACACATATTTTGTTTAATTCTTTTACTCTTTACAGAAATCATAGTTTAGTTTCTAGAACAAAACGTAGCTTAGCTTCCGGATTACTTATAATCAAAATTATTAAAATGTCTCAACCAAAAGTAAGCATTCAAAAATTCTAAGGTTTTCTTTTAAGAACTGGAAAAACAATTATAATACTCTTGATTTGTAAAGTTTCCTTTTAAGGTTTCTAAATATAAGTTAATAAAACATTAACTGAATACAAATGTTTTTTACACATTGTATAGTTTAATATTATTACTATACTTGTTTGTTTTTTCGAAAATCTTAATACTTTGTGACTAAACAGAACAATAAAACATTTCCAAAATAATTTGAAATTTCTAAGAATCACTCAAAATTGTTCGACAAACGCCACAATATCACAAAAGAAATCTACAATTTTTCAACTAAATTTATATCTTAATTACATTTAAAGTTCCATTTCACAAAATTAAACAATCTTGCTACATATTGAATAACTTTTCCCATTTCTATTTTGTTTGAAATCACTCTCTCCTCTCTTCTTATCTACTTTATAAATTGTGTTTATCATATTTTTATTTCTGTAATATATTTTGCTACCACTTTAAATGGTTTTAAACTAGGAGCAATTAAAAAATAGTACCTATATTTTTTATACATTTATTATTGTTCTGTAAAAATAAACATTTCATTAAATGCTCTTTATAAGAAATTATTGCTATAGTATTGGCAGTGTTGCCTTTTTTAAAGATTTTAAATATAGTTATAGATGAGAGAGAATTTTGATTAACTTTATTAGAAGCATACAGAATGTATACAATATTTTAAAGAAATTATGCATTTTAAAGTAATTATACGATTTTTATGTATTTTTATAATTAGTTACACATATTTAATTATTAGATTGCACTGAATATCCTTTCAAGTTGTCTGGACAAAAGACTTAACCAAAAAAGTATCGCTAGCAAATCACTTTTAAAATGATAATAAATACAAAAAGAATTTGTGCTTTTTAAATTTAATCTTACAAAATACTGGTTCTCTTAGCAGTTTCAAGTATATTAGAAGAATTATGTGTTTATTTCACGTTAAATAAAAAGAAAGAAAAGTGTATTTTTAAGTAAACTTAATATACTTTCTATCTTTGAAAATTCGTTTAACAGTTTGAAGCAATTTTAATGAAATATTTAGAAATTATAGATTGGCTCTCTCATATATTACTAAACAAAATTATCGTAATACGTTAGGATTACAAACAAAAAATCAACGCAATAAATATAATACCGTTTTTTATTTCAATTTCGATTTATTGTTAGGATTCTTTTAAGTATGGTCAATAACTAATGAATGTACTCACAAAATCTCATTAATGTTTGTATTTTAAATGAACTATCATCGCTTTTTATAACTGACTCAAGAAATTGTTTTTATAAGAGAGGCAAATAATATTTTTTCATTTGAATAACAATGCCAATCGAAAATGTTTTAAGATTCAAGCTACGAAAACACATTTAAATATGTTAATATTCATAAAAATACTCTAAGAAACTGATGGCAGTTATTTATATTTATGTATGTAAATCGAAAAATAAATAAATAAATAAAATAGTAATGACACAAATGCGACAAAATATTTTTTTCACTTTATCTTACTTACTGATTAAAATACCTGCGCATTAAATCTTAAAATTTTAAAAGAGAATTTTAAAATGAAAATATAGTTACCTTTTTTTGTTGTTTAAACACGGTTCTCTCCAATTTGTCTGTATAAGCGCAAGAAGCTAAAAGAAATTAGTTCGGAAGTCAAATTGACGCAAAATTACCTCAGTTTACTTTGAAAAGAGGTCTTTTTCTCAGGGCCATTCTGTCTCATTATTTTCATTTGTCCTTAAGCCTGTCATAAAGCTTGATCGTGCTTTTCTCGATTGTGCTTTTGTCCAATGTGCCGAAATTCTTCTTTAACGCGCCCCCTCCCCCTTCCCCCAGAGAACCAACGTTGAGAACTCATTGATTACTCCTTAAAAAAATAATTAACTATAGACTTGGAGGGTGACAGAAGACTTCAGGCGCTTATGGTCCTACCTTTTCTCGGAACGGGAAGCAGTTATCCAGCCCTTGCTCACCATGAATGCACATTCAGTCTCTTGGTTGTTACAGAAATAAAAGACAACCGGGATAAATATAATATAATACTCTCTTTCACTGGACCATCTATGAAAAAAATTCCGACTAAGGGCCAAGCCTTCCTGTAGCTTCTTAGTACTACGTTTATTACAGTCAATCAATCAATAGACGAAGGGGTTATTGTCATTTACAGGCAAATAACATTCTGAATGGATTTTTTCCATCCTAATAAGTGTTATCTGTATTTCACTTCAAACAATCTTTCTGTCGATCCGCTTTAAATGAGAAGTTTTGCCTACATTCAAAGATCACACCACTCCTTGTCTTTTCATTACTTTGAGTAATTTTACCAGCTTTTAAACTTTTCTTATTGCGTTTCCCTGAGATTCAGAATTCACATGGAAAACTTATATCATTTTATGCCAGTGACATACTATTTTATAAACGTAAAAAGGAAATTTTAATATGGCCATTGATAATATTTTACGACTTTTTGCTTACACACGTCCAGGGCCTCTAGGGGAGCCCGTATCATTGATACGGTGATAGCTACGCCCCTGATAAGAAGAAATGTTGTTCAGGAATGTTTCTCAGAATTTAAAATCCATTATTATTATATGCTTCATCTGTGGTAGTGCGAACCGTTAAAGTCTGTATGATTTCAAGAATTAGTTTGCAGATTGTTGAAATTCAGAGATCTACAATAGTAATGTTTACGACAAAATTCACATTTCTTACGATAGGAATATTGTCAAGTTTTCATATGCAAGAGTACATTTTAGTTTTTGATCATTCTGGGGCCCCTGCGCACAACATCCGCCACACCACCAACATGGCTGGCCCTGTACATAGTTCCCTTTCTCTATATTACAAAAACTTAAAATGTAGAAATACTAAAAGGAAAACATTATCAAACTAGAAACACGCAAGCTTTTCTCAAAAATCAAACATATGAAAGCAAATGGTGTAAAAATGATCCTATGAAACCAAGACAATAAAAAAAAATTAAAGAACAAGATGCACATTACCTGAAATTTTAACTTTAAAAGTAAATCAAATTTAAGTAGACCAATGGTAAAAAATGCCAGCAAAATTCAGACCTTATGAAAGTATGCAAACATCCCTGTGTTCAATTATTTCAATAGCCAAAGATGCTCTACCGTTTTTTCCAAAAAATAACTTTCATCTATTTCACTATTTGATTCATTCATCAATTTAGAAAAATTTCAATCTCCCTTAAATATTTTGCTTTTTCTGTCATGCTGATTGAAATAAAACTGATACTAAATTTACAAAATACTTCGATCCAGTGCAGGATTACTCGTTAGGTGGAGTTGGCAGTTGCCTATGGGCCCCGTGCTTTTTAGGGGCCCACAAAAGCATGTTCGGTTTTCTGTTAGTGCTCCAAAAACAGGCTACAGGACCCCGAGAACTCGACTGCCTAGGGGCCTCCATGTCGTTTAATCCGACACTGCTTCGATCTCTTTCCCCACATTCTCAAAATATAAACACAAAAATCCAGATAACAATAAATCACGAACCTTCAAATACTAAATTCTTTCGAAAGAACTAAACATTGGTTGTTGTTTCTAGTCTGAGATCTGGGATCATTATTGTAATATAAGAAATCTGGGATGAAATTTTTAAAAACTTGGAACCGAAAACATATATTAAAGATCAAAGTTCAGGAAAACATTTTTTTTTTAAAAAGCAAAAAACAAACGGATTTCAACCGCAATTACATGTAATATATGAGGGCAACACTAATTGTTATACGATTCAAATGTGGGTAATCATTGGGTTTGCAATATCAGTACAAGATTTTTTGTTGCACGTTGAACTTATAACTGAAGTCTTATCAGCTTGGGGCTCCTTGGTGCTCGGGGTCCCTGGCGGCCGCCAGGTCCGCCAGCCGCTTAATCCGCCTCTGCTTGGGCCATACACAAATGGAGGCCCCATCTATGATCCTTAAAAGTAGACACTGCATAGCATACGTAGTTAAATATTCGTGCAAAAAATAACCCGAAACAAATTAATGTACATGACTTACAATCGCGCAAACCAGCTCAACCAATCTCATCTCCTTTTTATTGAATTAGTAGTGATGGTATATGGTGGTAGGCCTACGCCTATACATGAAGGAGGGTCATCAGTTGATATATCGTCTGAAATTTGCAGTGTTTCGGGGGGGGGACCAGAAATAACATTTGACCGGTGAAATTATTCGAATTATGATCTTGTCAAGATTGAGTCAAGAACTAGACGAGGCCCCATTGTAGCCGAGGCCCTGGGCCCAGTTGGCCCATGGCTTAAGACATCCCTGGGTATAGATACCGCCGTAGCAATGATACGGGGCCCCAAACATGTGCAAGAAAAAAATCGTAAAATATTCAGGGTCTCCGAAAAAGAACCCTCAAGGAATTTTGATGCATGGACCTCACACGAGTTTAAGTGAGATAGCACTTGAATATTATTCACATAATGCTATAATTATGTCAGAATTCTGAGGTCTGTAAATAGTCTGCAGTAGCGTAGCTCCAGTGCAACATAATATTACAATTTGTTGTTAGTTCTACGAAAGTTTATTTTTGTTAGCCTATATTAAAATGTTTCATTTTAAATATAAAAGCACCTTTTTAGGGGTAAGGGGAAGGTAGATGATAAATATATTCAAAACAACAATCAACCTGTTGTAACTTCTACGTAAAGTAAAATGAAGTGAAACAATGAATAGATTTTAATTCAAAACAAAAACATTTGTTGACATGTTGGTGGAGGTGGTTGTGAGTTATTCATTGTTAGACTAAGGAATAGATTTAGAGTACATAATAATGTTTACTTTTGAATTCGAATCGTGGAATGACATTTTCCTGGAGCATTATCTTATTAGTGTGTTCATAAGTGTTATTGTTCTTATTGCAACTCTGATTATATCCATGAGGTATAGAATTCCATCTGAAAACGAGCATAGCCGTAAAATAGTGAAGTCTGACAATTTTGTCATGAAGGTACAAAAAGTATTTGTTTATGTTTTCAAAAAAATTTGATCTTTTATTCTTGTTGTTTTAATGTATGTTTTTATTCTGTGTCTGCGTTTCATAGCAAAGTTTAACGTGTGATATATATATTTTATAACATTTATAAATCTTGTGCATCACACTATGTATAACACGGGGATATACAACACCGACAGAAGAAAGGATTACAACACAAACATCCATGCCTTCTCCCGGATTCGAACCCAGTTAAAGGCAAAACACTAGTGCAAAGTTGACTCATTGGCAACCTTTTTGACATTTTTTTACTGAGAGGTATTTTTCTGACGGCTTACCTAAGCTTAAGAAATCATTTTATGTTGTGGATTTTACGTTCTCGGTAAAAATATAGAACAATTTGCCCCCTGGCGAAGTTGGCGATTTAATTTTTTGTGATTCCTATTAGTTGTAGCTAAACTATTGACATGCATCAATAATCATTTCCAGATACAGCAAAATAAGAAATTCCAAACATAATAATGCAAAATGCAAGTTTCAGTGTATTTAACAGAAAATTATTGGAATGTAGGAAATAAATTAGTGAAACATTTTAATATTAACAGATAAGAATCATACTATTTCTTTAGAACAAAGACTTATTTCTTTGCTAGAATTCAAATTCTTCTGAGGAAAAATAAATCTCACAGAGAAAGTGTAATATCACTCATTAAATTGCAGATCTTGTGCATTTCCATATAAACTCGTAAATTAAGCTAGAATTTAATCCTGCATGAAGTAATTGAGTTTTAGTTGCAACTTCTCAGGAGCTAGTCTTTCATGATGCTTCTCTCTAAAACATTAATTTCAAAAGTAATGAAATCACAATTAAATTTTTGAATTCACTTAATCATTCTCATTAAAATATTGATTATGCCTAATTTATGGTATTCAGCACTTTCTTTATAGGCTGCAGTATCTGAGTGTCATGGGAAAACTTGTGGTCGGTGTGTCATAATTTTGAATCCTGGTACCTCTGAAGACTTGCTGATATATGTTAAATTTATTGTAGCCCAAAGTGCTTATGTTGGTATGGTGTAGAAGTTTGAAGGGGGGGGGGGGAGTGCCAGGTCAGGGCTTACCATTGTCACTTGAGCGAGGTTCATAATTGTGAAGTTTGTCATAAATTTCCCTTGTGATGCAAAAGAGTGTGAGGTTAATAAAGAGTCAAATCAAATAACCTATTCTTTCTCACAGACCTCCTAACAGTGGCATAATGTACCCCCCTGCATCCTGGAGTCCCAGGATTCTAGTACCCCCCAAAGCCTGTTCTTACCCCAAGTATGTACCCTTTTGAGGATCCAGCTTGGTGCCCAAAACCTGACTTTGGAGGGAGGTGAGCTAATATTCTCTGTTACACCATTGCCTCTTAATACAATCTTTACTTATTGCTCTCTTACAGAATTCCAAATTCAATTTATTGGTTGGATCTCACTCAAATGCATGTCATTTTTATAAATTGAACATTCAATATTAATTAAAATCAAACAAAACAGCTTGCAATGTATCATTTTATTGCAAATATTTTCCCTTTGTGTTTCGAAAATCCCTTTAAATGAAAGTGTAAATTATACTTCTCAATTCTACTGCTTAAGATTTGAGGCAAACTCCAGAAAAATTAAATAATACAAAATCAAAATGAAATAATATTGAATGAATATTGAAGCCAAATTTTTTTTAAAGTTTTTTTAAAAGAACAATGATAAGTTTATTCTTAAAAAGAATCATCTGCCTTTTTAATAGCATCTGTCAATTTTAAACAGCAAAATTGCAATCAAATACGGAGATTATTGCAAAAAGTTCACATTTCATTACATGTGGGTTACCAAAGTAAACAATTTGCCTGAATGAAATTGTTACACACTATGAAATGTTAAAAACATACCAAATACAAGAGCCCTGTTCTACACTTTATCCTAGATTTTTTTTAAATCACTAATCCTGTGGCATAATGGTGAATATTAGAGCCCACTTGCAAAGTCAGGTTTTGGGCCTCAAGCCCAAAGGGTAGTAAAACCATTATATCAAGCTTTGGGCCCACTAGAATCCTGGGTTGCAGAAATGAACATTCTGCCACTGCGCCAATCCCAATAAATCACCAATGGGAGACAGTATTACATTTGTTTCAAATGCAGGAGTTGGATTGTAGAATTACATTTTTGGTTAAATAGATCCTATTTTACCATGTTTTTATAAACTCACTTCTTGTCTGTCTGAGTGGAATTTTGTAATTGATTTTAAACTAACTTTCCAATGAGCTAGAACTTGAAATTTGGACCATAGCTCAGAAGCTTGATGACAATGCATGAAAATGTAAACCAAAGAAGTTCTAGTCTCGAACATGAACCTCTGAAGAGGCTTGTATTTTTGTCTGGGTGGAATTATTGTAATTGATTTTAAGCTGACTTCCTGATGAGCTAGAGACTTGAAATTCGGACCATAGCTCAGAAGTGGATGACAATGCATGAAATAGGAAAAAAAGAAGTTCTAGTCATGAACATGGGCCCCGATTTCGACAGGGACTCCGTTACTCTGGAAACTTACATGAACATAGACCACATGTTGATAGCACTGGTCAAGTTGTGTCTACGTATTCAATTCGTGGCTCTGGGTCAAACAGGGGCCACCAGTTTTTTCCATGTTTTTATTAACGTTGCTTTCTTGTATGTCTGTCCGGGTGGAATTCTGTAATTGATTTTAACTAACTTCCCGATGTGCTAGATACTTAAATTTGGACTATAGCCAGAAGTGGATGACAATGCATGGAAATGGTCTAAAGAACATGGTACATAATTTTTTTTTATTAAGAAAATTATTAGTGTATACCTTTATTGCCAACTTGGTGGATCTCATCATATTGGTAGACAACCATTACAGAAAGAAAGCTGTTGGTATAATTTAGCATCTTATTTTGTTTCCTTCAGTCACCTTAAAGGTTGAACTATACTAAGATTTTACAATATGTTCAAAAAGCAATGGATTGATTTGCATAGGGATAGTTTTACATGCATGTAATTTTACAGTCAAGTCTAAAATATTTTAAGTAGGTAAACAACTTTGTTACTTAAAAGTAAATGATGTATATATAATTTTAACAATATTAAGTTATATATGGTTTTGGAACTTTTTTTTTGTTGCTGTATGCATATAATAATAGTAAATGAGAAATCATCATTAGAAGCAGATATATTTATCACTGCATGTTCACCTTTGGCAATATTTGACTATATCTTTGCTTTGTTATTACCACTTGTCATACACAAAAACACAATAACATCACTATATATAAAATATCTTATCTTCCGGGAAAATTTGTTGGAGCACTAGTGGAAAGATATGATCTCTGCTTTAGCTTCTTTGATACTTTTGCGACATAATTTATAATGTATATTTTACTTCTCAGTACTTCTTGATTAGTATTTATTTTCATAAAATTCTATAAAAGGGTTACACTTTTTAAAATTCAAGAGAAAAAAGAACTTTCAACTGCATAATTTAAAACGCATTGTGAGAAGTTTTGCAAGCATGTTATTATTACCTCATGTTATATTTGAGACTTAACACTTCTGTAAAGATTTGGTGAAAGTACACTTCTTGTGATTGATGCGAGGCAATGAAATACATCACTTTATCTAACAAAAACATTTTTGATAAAATTACTTAAATGTAATGAAATTAGTTTTAGATTTGAAACTAATAGAACAAGCCGTATACCTGTAAAATGTGAAAAGAAAAAGAAAAAATTTGGATTCACTGCTAGGGAAATAGCAGCTTGCTTCAATACATAGTACAAAGTAGATATTTCAAAATGAAAGTATAACTTCTATTAAGTTATGAATGGGATTAAATTGATATCAAGTACATGATTCATTAGTTTTTCATTAGTAATGTTTCCTGAATAGAATTTTTGAATATGTTAGTGACTTATAAAACTTTTTCTTTTATTTGTGTAAAGAATCTATGCAAGTCATTTATCAGGTTATGTAAAATATTGTATCTTATTACACAGAAAGTTGATACTGGGTATATGGTACTTTTGGTTGGTTGGGCACAATGCTTGCTGAGTTTTTATTAACAATGCCACAACAAATATGCATAAGTAAAAGCTATTTATTTAACTAATTTTACTGAATTATTATTAAAAACTTTGGAGAATGAAGGGAAATTTATGGAATTGGCAATATTCATCAGGGACATTTGATCATTTATTGCCTGCACTCAGCTCACCAAAAAGTACTGAATATACGTATATAAGTAATAAAATCATTAAATATTTAATTTGTTTTAAAAATATTATCAAGATAAAAAATATGTAATTAATCATGAAAGTTTATATTTAATATTATGTTTCTAATTATTGACTTGAACAACATCTCTTAGGGAAAGTTTAAATATATTATAATTGTAAAATATTCTTTTTTTAAAAAACAGTTTAAAACTGACCATTCATACTAAAACATTGCTCACACATAATGAAGATTTTGTTGAGTTGAATTTAAATACATAAACAATTTAATTTTCGATGTATCTTTAGAATATATATATAAATAGTCGAATGGTAATGTAAGAATTTACCTAAAAAATGATAATAGCAAAAATTCCTTTTTTTTTTTTGTTTAGTAATTTCTTAGTTAAAATAGAATTAAAAATTTTATGATAAAACATTTTGTTTTAGGAAAAATTTGAAGAATTGTCTCAGACAATGCCAGCAACTCCATGTCTGAAGAAGCCTGCACTCATAGCAGAAAAAATTATTGGAGCAAATATGACAGAGGAACAAAGAAATCACGAATATGAGTAAGATTAATTTGTTTCCCTAAGATGATATTGGATAAATTATTAGCATTCTCTCAGTTTTCATCATAATTATATCAATAATAATAATAAACTTATTATGTGGATACACATCATTTATTTGAATATTAATATATTGAGATCCAAATGCAACATTATGTTTAAAAGTAGATTCTGTTTTATCTGTTTCTGGTAGTCATACTAAACATTTGCAATGTTATGAATATGTAATTAATAAATTAAAATTTCACTTTTTTTTCTTTTCTTTTTGCATTGTTGGCTGGACGTTATTCGTGTAATCCTAAGGATTACACGAATCAAGAAATTTCATTTATATTACCATTTTTTGACTAATA
>BMAO01002784.1:0-105094 GCA_019973975.1 Trichonephila clavata | reverse complement strand
GGTGGATGTTGAAGCAGTTGGCTGTACGCGTGCATTTCTTACGATGTGGCGGTCTTCTTGACGACTGGTCTGTCGAGAGCGTCCTGAGCCTGATTTTCGTGTAAGTGAAATCTCTCAGATCTACTGGTCCCAACACCACCTTAAATCACAATTAAAGCGGCCTAATTGACGAGCTACTCGCCTAGCTGACTACCGAGCTTCCATCACGCCAATGATTCTCCCCTTCTCAAATTCCGACAGCTGCTCATATTGTCTTCGAAAACGCCGTTATGGCATGTCTACCTCAGCGCTTCCTTTGTAAACGATTCAGAACTCTCAAACAGGCTTTGTTTACCTGTTTTATATTCCACGGAGAACGACGTTAAATGCCCTCTATCAGCTATACGTAATGCGTAATCACGTTGCATTTCTAATCATTTACATATCTCTCCGACAAGTACCGTCATGCAAGTTTCGTTACGATCCCGCAATTATTTCCTGGTGCACTAATTTTTTTATCCATGAGTGTATATATCTTTCCGAAGTACAATCTTTTCTGCGCACTCCTATCCATAAAAATATTCCGAAGACTTTGGAAATGCAATAAAAGGACCTTAACAATGTTTGCAAAGTTTTTATTTATTTCAGAGGATGTCCTAATTTATTCCTTTTCTCTCCCCTCCACAATACACATGGCATTAGGGAGCGAATCAATTAACTATTAAATAGGTAGTTAAGGGGTTAATTATAAACCGTACAAATTATCAAGATAAGTGTTAATTTTTGTTTTTAATTTAGTATATATCAAGCCCATGGAGTCACTGGTAATTATTAAACTTGTTCTTATCTTAGTATTGTTAAATTAAATGTAAAATGCATTGTGTGCAGTATTATATCACTGTAAATGTGTATTTTATTTTTCTTATGTCAGAATGTATTTTGTTTTTGTTTACTTTAATTAAATTAATAATTTTTTAAATAACTTTTTGTTCTTGACTTTTCAATATACTCGCCCCCCACCTCCTTGTAGAGTTATATGACCCCTACATAGGCGCGCACCACAGTTTGAGAAACGCTGTTGTTAAGACAACTAAACCTTGAAATCTTTTTAACTAAACCTGCCCTGATTTTTTTAACTATCCTTATGCATTACTCTAAATGTACATTCGTCAAAATAAAAAGCCACTTTAATAATCTACACTATAATTCCTGTAGCTGGACTCGAATGGTAGAAGGGAACTAAATGGAAGTAAACTGTATTGTAAATAAGTTATTAACTTAAATTCTATAATTACTTGATTTCCGAAAAATATTTTTCAGTGCCGATGTTGATTTTTTTTCTATATTATACTTCCACAACGTGTAAGAGGCCTGAATTTGAAATTACGCAAATTACCGTTAACATAGCTTAAAACATACTCCTAATGTTAAATGAGCAGCTTGAATATTTGAAGACAGCAAAAATTGCTACTCGCTACTTATTAATGCCTTTTTGCATTTAACGATGGATAACATTTTGATGAAATTTTATAAACCTAAGAGGGGGTGGAAATAAGGAAAGGAGGTGCCAGCTCAGGTGTCGTCCTTATCACTTGACCATAGTTCAAAATTATGAGGTCCGTCATTAAAACCCAAATGTAGCTGAACAGTGCGACGTTAATATTCACTTACTCACACCTCACTTTCTAGATGTCTATAGAACGACAGTGGGAGATCTTTCATACTGCTCCACTACACGCTGGGTTTCTAGTATGCCCATAAGTCAACAGAAGCAATGCCGGTCACGAGTTTGCGACCATGATCATTTAGATATCACAGCCACAGTTTTTATTGAAAAATCCATCCTTTTATGCATATGAATCTATCCTTTAGTAGAAACCTTTCGTACGGCGTATCACAATGTAAAAGCATTGGATGAATGAAAGGGGTTTTAAAGATGCATGCATACATTTTGATTTCGAGTAACACATAAACATTAGAAACAATACTAGTAGTATAGAATACACTATATATGAAAATTTCGGTCATACTTTGTATGGATATCTAGCTATATATACCCTTTATATGGATTATAGTTACATCAATCGATTTTCTTTTCTTCTTGGATCTGTTAGACTAGAAAAAAGTACATTTTATATGCTTTTAACACGCAACACGTACATTATATCTTTTCAGTAAGATATTTAATGGCCCGTAAACAACGCGTGGGACGTTAAAATGTAAAGAAACAAGAAATTCTTATTTCCGCAAGTTATGGAATTTTCAGCAAAAGGGTTTTGGATCATTACCTATTATTTTAACATCTGACTTAGAAAATGTACTTTAAGTAATAAGGAATTAGATATTCCAAATGTTTTTTACCTTTGACAAATAAATATAGTGGAATTATAATTAAAGTCACATTTTCGAAAGATTGTAAAACACATACACACACGTCAGAATGATAAGTAATTTGACTGATCATACGTAAAACAATGGAAATTGATTGAACGAAAATAGAATAAAAGGTTTGTACATTTTTTCGTCAAAATAGGCAAATTAAAAGATGTGAAAACACGAAATATCATACTTATAAAAATTCATAGTACGTGCAAATACCATTATTCTGAGAAACTCTTAACTCTATTAATGAAGAATCGGATTTTGCTTGTTCGGCTGTTTTATAAGAGTAGTGACTTTGAGTCAATAGCTTTGAAGTTCCAAAAATTAGTACGTGTTGGCACTCACACTCATTTTCTGATCGCCAAGTACGACCGAGCAGCCGCCAATCCCGTCAGAGAGAATCTAAAAACCCAACGGGTATGCTACAGATTTTAGCAGGGTCATATAATCCAAATATAGTTTCATTCTTTCCTTCCTTCATAATTTATCACGGCTTACAACCAAATTTTATAACATTCAGAACTTTAAATAACAATTATTAATTACTTAACATATGTTCATTGTTCAGAGAAAAATAATAAAATCTCTTGAATCAGTGTGATCCGTCTTTGTTGTCTGTTGGTTGAGTCTTCACACTTCCAATAGATACAAAGTAAATAATTGGTTCAATTTCCATCACAAATCTGCTGAAGATGATTTATAAATTCGAAAAAATAACTCGGTTTATTTAAAGCGAAATATGGGAGAAGAAAAGAAAGCATTTGACATGAGTAAAAGTTATGTTTGTAACTTTGCCGAAAAAACGAGCATAGGCTTAGGAATGTGTATTGCATGAGAATATCTCGAACATGCTTGTCAGTATGATTCTTAAATTTATATGAAACATCTTGCAACGGTATCCGTTTAAAATAACACAAGCTCAAAAGTTGCTTGCTAACGACTTTTCAGTTGGAGAAACTTTCGATCTACACTGCTGGCCACACAAAATGCAGCACCAAGATGGATCAGAGATATCACAACGAATTTTATTTGACAGATAACGTGTTGTGCAAAGATCAAACGATTAAAATTACAGCCTCTTGTGACGTGCGGATGATGACAAAACCAGTAGTTAGTGTAGTCACCATTGTTGGCTATAACCACTGCAACATGCCTCGGCATAGAATCAAAGAGTCTACATGCATCCTTGGGGTATTTTATTCGAAAATCAAATATTGCTTCTTTTTCAAAGGTCATTGTATTTAGTGGACTTACGACTGCATTTCTATAAATGTTGTCGTTAACCCACAAAGTTTAGTGAATTGGGCTCTATTTTATATTTCATTAGCTAGTTCCTTTTGGGGCAGTTTTTACACACTGTTATTCTTTTTCTATAATATAGGTCCTGCTGTGTGTGCCGCTCTCTGAAAAATGAAAGAAAAAAGGTATTAATCTCTTGGAGGACTAGTCATTCTAGCCCTTCAACAGCCTACTTGTATCAGTAGCACAGCTTTTGTGCTCTGTTATCATTTTCGGCACATAACAAGAACAGCGGAATAGCTGCTGAATATCCATTTCAGACATGACAGAATTATCAGCCATTACTTTCCAAAAGCCCAGATAAGGCCTAGCTCAATTCTTGTAGTTTCCGGCTTTGAGATTACCTGAAAAATATTGCGTTGTGTAGTGGTTCAATTACGTAAGCGGAACGGAAGACATTCATTACCAAACAATATTGAACACTTTTGTGAGCAAGTTTAGAAAAAAAAAAACTGAGTCACTATTTACAATTGACATGGGCTTTAGCTTAGAGTCAGTCGAGAAAAAACTACCTTTTTCCAGTTAAATGAAGTACTAAGTTGCGATGGATGACTTTAAACAAAGAGTACCATAGCAACTGAATGATTTTCCAATAACTTATTGTATATCGAATTTCTCAAAAAATACCATAAGAGTAATGCAAAGTGAGCAGTATAGCTGTTTCAGGAATTAAAACAACATCTGAAATTATGTTATAACGACTTAGCCATGTATTTATCATGACGAGTACAGAGTCATCAAAAGATAACACTTTGAACTATGTTTTTCTCTCACCAGACGAATTCCTTTCGTTTATCGCATATTTAGGTCCAATTACAGGTTCTTATAAGTGCTTCTTTTTACCACGTATATCTTCCTGTACGTGATTATTAATTATTTTTATTTGAATTAAGCATTTCCAGAATTATCACAATTCTGTAGAGGTTTTGCGAATACCATACTTTAATGGCACTAATAAAAAGACTACATCTATTCAAAGATATTTAGAATTTCATATTCTTATATACGATATATATTCTCGTAATATATTACAACAGGAATAGGATATTTGTCAAGAGAGGCATAGATCAGTGCTTCTCAAATTTTCAATATTTGCGACCCAATATTCAATCATAAATTTTCTCCATATAATAACAATGTATTGAATTTAATAATACTATACTTTGACGCTAAACCTATAGTACGAGTTTAACCTCTAACGTGCTACCGGCGTTTATACTTGGCTCAGGCAGCGAATTAATTGCCCCGGACTTATACATTGGTCTTTCCGAAGTACGATCTCTTGTATGTACTGCTACCCACATAAAATTATTTCGAAGGCTTTGGAATGCAATAAATGACCTTGACAGTGTATGTGTAGTTGGGAAGGATTTACTTATTTTAGAGGATTTGTTTATTTGTTCCTTTTCTACCCTCCCTCCCCCAAATACACCAAATACACTCTCCAACGTGTTAAACGGTGGCATTGGGAAGCGAATCGCGTAATTTTTAATCGGCATTTAAGGGATTAATTATAAATCGTACAAATTATCAAGATAAGTGTTAATTTTTGTATATAATTTAAAATATGAAAAGCCCATGGGGTCACTGACAATTGTTCAATTTGTTCTTAACTTAGTATTGTTAAATTAATTATAAAATAAATTGCACAGTATTGATATATTTATAAGTGTTTATATCAATGTAAATGTGTATTTAATTTTTTTATTATATCATAATGTATTTTGTTTGCTTTTACTTTTTGTAAATTAATAATTTTTTAAAATAATCTTTTGTTTTCAAATTTTCAGTATGCTCGTACCCCTTTCGGAGGGTTATCCTTCCCTCCTAGGGGCGGCGTGCCTCACAGTTTGAGAAACACTGTCATATATATATAAAGTGTACCTTGCGGTCTTTCGAAACTTCGTATATACTTATGTATGTTAAACATTAATTTGAAGGATAGTTATCGCTTTCTGCCTTCGGAACTAATTAAACAAAGTGAATAATTTTTGACAAGTATAATTAATTGCTTTAAGTTGAATTGAGCTCACGTATTGAAAGCACAGATTTATGTTGCATGTTCCTTTATGCAGGTGTGTAATCCATAAATAACTTTATGAATTGAAACATTGTAAAAAAATGTCAAGGAATTATGGCAAGTTCATGTTAAGTTTAAGAGCATTATTTTCACAATATATTCTATAGTTATAGCAAAGAAAATTTTCCATTAAGAGATACATTTTACAAATAATTTTGAATATTTTTTGAACTGCACTAGCACAATCATTGGAATATTCAATTTACACGAACAGTTGTTGAAAGTGATGTTGAACTATTCCGAAAATCTTAAAATAGCTATTTAAATATTTTTGCATATTAATAATTATAAATACAATAATAATCGTACATTTACTACTAATACACTATTAATTACTGGAATATTTAGAAAGCATTTTCTTATGCAACATTGATAGGAGATATATTAAGAACTCTTGCAGTCATTCAAGCCATTTTTGAAGTTATTTTACTATCGAACATGCATATGCATGTTTTTCAAATTTATAACTAAGAGGATAACGCACTACTAGTTATATAATTCTATTTTTTGTGTGCTAATAATGGGTTTTAGTGCCTGGATATAGTTAATATCTTTTTTTGAATATAAAAACCTTTTTTATAAATATTATTCAAAGCTATTAAACGAGAATCAGTTATAAAGCATGCTTTCCTAATTGCAAATCATAAGTAACATTTTAAATAAGAATGTTAAATTATAATTCAATCCCTGGACAAAAAATATTGAGATTGCATTAGGGGAAAAGAGTTTTATTTTTCGGTAAATTGCTTTTGCACTATGAAATAAGATTCTTTTAAAATTTACAGTTATGATAAACATTTTTGTTATTGCTGTAACTCATGCATGGAAATAGGCTTACAACTATTTGACTATTATACATTTAACTAGGGAATATTTTAGTTATATTTTTAAGTACCAATGTGTGCAAATTCTTAGGAAATTGGATGAGGACGTTTAGTTTCTAATACAAAAAATTATTTTGTTAAAAGTCTGTAGCTAATACGATTTAAATTAAACATGTACTTAATAACTAGCTGAATCGATTTCAGCATTTTTTAGTTAATCCAATTCAACTCTTTCTTAGTGATCAAATAACTGACCATTAATAATTAATTAATAATTAATGGGAACGTATCATTATAAAATTAATACTCTAATTCCTAATAATTCTATAATAATAATAATAATATTTTCTAGGAAAGACTTTTCAAAATGATGTAGAATTGTGTGTTTAAATTACATTCGAGTAGTTATTTAATCTTATAACATTTTCATTTAAAAATGCGAGAAATAAGGAAAATTTTCTCATTAGTTTTTCTGATTATTTTTAAAGATCTCTAACATTGGAAAAATTTATTGAGTTGAAAGTTTATATGTAAATTATAATATTTTATGAATATATTCTTATACGGTCTTCAAGTTTTCTAAATTTTAATTTGAGACAATCTAATACATTTTAAGCATTTGATTAAGCATTTTTGCTTAAGTAGATTAACATCATACAAATGCATCTGTAGATCTGGCTGTCAAGTATTATTGAAATAATGTTATTTTGATAATCGCATGATCGCATTAAGTACATTTCATTGCAAAGTAATGATTTTATGTTGCTTACTTTTAATACTTTATGCGAGTTCTGTTAATACATAGGGACTATGAAGAAGTTTTTCTTTGTGATTAAATCTATATCCGCGATGAAAATATTTCCTTCTGGATTTTAAAATTGCATTACTCGTATTTCATGTAATCTCATAGAAATAACACCCGTGTCATAATTCGAACAATTTAATTTACTAATACTAACTGTGATTTTATTATATTATATAATCAAAGTTATAGCGTAATAGTTCTTTTAATCCATTTAGTCTTAGCAAAAATTTTTCGGCATTAATTTTCAAGATCAAGATTGAAAGCTTACCTTTCAAAAGATTTAAGGAAATACTGCTTATTTTTTCTTTTTATTTGAAAAATCTTCCCCATTAAACGCTAACGAGATTTCTTGGATATTTTAGTTCTCGAAGTTGAAATAAGAAAGTCCTCTTGGAGGAAGAAAAAGTACTTTTTGATCATGAGAACAAACTACTTAAGGATTTTCTTTAAATGTATGAACTTTTTTTTTTGTTACTGGAGAGTTAGATAATGAAAGCAAATGCTTTAATCTTATTGAAGAAGTTGTTTTAAAAGTAAAGTTTTGTGCTCTAACATTCATTTGATTCAGATCACAGCATCCCTTTTATATATATAAATTATTTCCTTTCCCCTTTATTCTAAACGGAAATGCAAATTTTAGCTCAGGTGCTGCTTTAAATGCATATTAATTTGATTTGGGGCAGTATAAATTCTGAAAAAGTTTTTGTTTGCTAATATTAGAATACACGTTAATAATATAAATAAATTAATAAGTTTTTTGAGTTTTTGAATCCCCGTTGATGCCTGCTTTTAGCAGTAATAAGTTAAAAAAATTATAGAGTGCTGATAATTTATTCTTAAAGCTTTTTTCGGATTTTAGAAAACCTCTCAGAAAAGGAAATTTTTTTTTAATATAGGAATATTCAGAATTCCCTCCGGGTTTTCGAAGCACTGTTGTAAAAAGACTAATATTGAATATTGAATAAAGCAAAATAGAACATTTGGAAGAATACAGAAACAAATTAAGTTTTATATACATACCTTACGGGTGTTCTATGTATTAAACCTTGGTTATACGACATATATCAATACGATAGTCCAGTTTTTGCTTCACACTATTCATCATGGTACAATCAAAGTTATTGATAGCACTTATTATCCTTTCATGCAGTTCTAATAAGGTATCCGACTAAAATAAAATTTTGAATTTTGCCAAAAATTGACAAATTTCATATGATTTTATTGTACAGGTCATCTTATTAGTTTTATAAAAATACCAAGTGTATTATTTTCCGTTCACTAGAGCAAAAACTACAAATGTTTTAGTAAAAGCAGATGCTACTACTTTAAGCAAGATGTCTTACATTAAAAGAGGTTCTACTCGAAAAGCATTTTTTTTAAATGCTCAAACGGGAACGGCGATTGCTAAAAAAGTTCTTATAATAATGAATTGAAATTTTTTGTGTATGTTCTGTATAATAGTGGAAGTGTTTTAACCTTCAGATTTATCAATCGCTGTTTCATTACAAAATTTACAATCCCTTATGTGAAAAAAGTCATTGTTTTTTTAAGCAATTTCATATAGTAACTAAGATAACGTGCTCTAGTTTTTGTAAAAATTTATAATATCTCTTATATATCATTTGAATAACATACCAACACACCAGAATTGAAAATTAAAAATTTGTTCATAAGCATTTGGTACCGAATGTGCCACGTTTAGGTTATTTTTTGTAAATTGTTACCCATTTTTTCCCACTTTAGTAATAATAATTTATTTTTATTGTTTTAATTTTAGCATATTTTTCTTAAAATGTACTGAATAAATTTAAAAACAAAAAAAATCTCCATGTTTCTATTTTTCAAAAAAATAAATTGTCTTAAGTAGTCGGATACCTTAAATAACGTGCAAAGAAGGGATAAGAAAACTTGGTTGATTGTAAAATACCAAGTTTACGTAAACCTAGGAAATGGTAACACTTGCTGTCAATAACGTCTATAGTACTATGTTGAATAAAGTATGGCAAAAATTAATCTATCACATTGATGTATTAACCAAGGTCAAACACATAGATCACTTTTAAGATATGTAATTAAAACATGAATTGTATCTGCATTCTTTCAAATGTTGTTTTTACTGGGTCCAGACACACACATCACAATTTTTTTTCTATCCCACTTCGAAACCCAGAAGGGAATTATGAATAACTCTATATAGAGATTAGTGTTTTATCTTAATTTATAAATGGGATGAGAAATTCTCTCAGAAATAATTTAAAAAGAAGTTTTATTACATTCAATATTTTAACTTGGTGTCTTTAAGCTGGTTGTCCTAAACGTGGATTCTTCCTTCGATCACTTGGTGACTAAGAAAATTGATATTATCTTAAGTTATAACTTCCTTCTGTTACAAAATCATTGAACAAATACCTCCCAAAAAGAAGATAAAAATTCACGTATTACTTTTTTTTAAAAAAAAGTAAAATCATTTGTACTTGTGCTTTACAGTTGCTGTGAATCTTTATCTCTTTGCGTAGGAGCTCATAAGTAAAAACATCAGCAGATGTCGATAAACGTCTTATTCAATGCACCAAAGAAGAAATTTCCTGCTTCTTCATTCAAGTTATAAATGCCATATACAGAAATAGCTTTGATAGACAAATTCAAAGCTTCCAGACATATATTTAGTGTATAGAATAGCAAAGTACAGAATGAATAAAATTCTCATTGAATTAATGAATAGGAATTTCCCATACCTATGTATCGGAGCATCGTTTGTTTGTTCTAGAAGATTAAAATTTAAGCAATTATATTTTGTGTCATTTAGATTATTACAGAGCTCCATCTCTCTTGGAGCAATTTCATAAATTAATTGCATTTTAGTTAAATTTAATAATAATTCAATAATTAGTTTTGCATAAGTTACCCAGATCCGAAATGATCCAGCTCCAAGCATGAAATAAATTTTAAGGTTAATTTGCATAATTTAAATATATGATAAGATTATGCTCACATTAGTAAGAAATGGGAGAGGGGAGGCAATGGAGGAAGAGGTTTTTTGAAAACATTTAAGAGCTCCCCGTACATCATAAAGTATCACATGCACATAACAAAATAAATATATAAGAAATAAAAATAATTAAAGCTATGAAGGGATATAGATACTTACAAAAGTGGTTAAAACTGTGTTTCTTAAACTTTAAATGTTTGTGACCCAATATTCAACCATAATTTTCATCGCGTTCCTCCCTCCATACAATAACAATGTATTGAATTCAATAATACCGTACTATGACGTTAAAACTATAATAGACTTTAATCTCTTAAGGGCCACCAGCGTATATCAAAGTCTTGCTCAATCAAAGCGTTAATTGCCAAGGGTACCTTAAAAGCCTTGGATAGCGAAAACTTGGTCTCTGGCTTATTTCAAAACGGATAATCCGAATCTGATATCCACTGTAAGAAACAACTGCAACTTTACCGGATAATTCAGGTCTACCATCTATTACGCAAACCGTGGCAGGAGCTTAACCCTTAAAGTCTGGGTGCGGAAAAAAGTACGTTTCTCTGATGTAATTCGGGATGGTGAACGAGAGTCTGAATTCGAATTTTAGAAATTCCTGTAACTTTACCAGATAATACCGGACGACACTAATGCCCCTTTCAGGGACTGAACTTGCCGACTCAAGTGCACCAAAAGTAAACTCCAATTGCATCTAGGGGCGGGAAGTGATAATCTGAAATCAGATTTCAGAAATTCCACTAACCTTGATGGATATTGTCTGAATTAGGTGAAAAGGCACATCAATAGAGTCCTGCGTCCGGATTTTCATTTCTTTTCCTAACGCGCTGGAGCACCAATAGTCAGTTCCGTGAGCGTTTCAGGTTGTAGAATGAGAATCTGAAATCGAATTTAAGGAGTTCCGATAGCTTTGCCGGATAATGCCGGTCGACCGTATTTTAGATACACCGGTGCAGGGATTTACCTTAAAAGAATTGGAGCGCGAAAACTTGGTACTTGGCGTATTTCAAAACGGATATTCCGAATCTGATATTCAATCTGAGAAATTTCTGTAACTTTGCCGAATAATTCAGGACAATCGTCTATTACGCAAACCGTAGCAAGACCTTACCCTTAAAGTCTTGGCATGGGAAAAATTCGTTCCTCATGTACTTTGAGATGGTGAACGAGAGTCTAAAATCGAATTTTAGAAATTCCTGTAACTTTGTCAGATAATGCTGGAGGACCGAAATATTCGCGGACAGCAGCACCAGCCTAACTTTCTAACGTAGAGACGCAAAAAGTGGGTTTTGGACATATTTCGGGACTGCCGATCCGAATATTCTCAATCCAATTCAAGATATTCCATAACTACGTCAAATAAGGCCAGAGGAACGTATTTTACGCGAACCGTGGCAAGGACGTGCCTTAAAATTCTTGAGGTGTGGGAAATTCTTCCTGGTGTATTTCTGGGTGGAAAAGTCTAAGTCTCTATGGTCTAAGTGTACCGTGACCCATAAACATTCACTCAAAACATTACATAGAACTTTGCAAGATTTAAACGACAACGAGAAAATATTCGGTGTTGCTGTCGTACTATTGTCTGTTGATTTCCAACAGACATTAACAGTCATTCCTCGCTCTACCTTTGCTCACGAGATTAACACATATTTAAAACAATTATTTTTATGGCGAAACGTGAAATCCTTCAACTGACCATAAACACGCGAGTACATTTGCAAAATGATCAATCAGAGCAAATATTTTCTAACAATTTGCTGACTTTTGCAAACGGTGAAGTAGAACTTCACCCCAATTCATAATGCATGAAATAGCCAGACAATTCCTGTACTGTTCTTCAGAGAAAAAGGAACTGATTGAGAGTGTCTTTCCAGAGATATACTGTATACTTATCAAGATAATTATTGCCTCTTTTATCTCCTATTACTTAATCAGAAAAAATGTTGATATTGTGATGAAATAAGCTTCCAGATACAGAATTGCCAACAGGTGATCCAAAGCCTTTTAAATCAATCGTAAATTTTCCAACCGAGGTTTTGAATTCTCTAGATGTATCAGGAATGTCACCGCACAATCTTCGGTTGAAAATTGGTTCCCGGATATTCTGCTACGTAACTTAAACCCACCTAGATTATGCAACGGTACACGTTTGATCATCAAAAGAATTACCGGGAACTCCTTGAAGCAAACATTTTGACTATAAAGTTAAAACGAAAACTCATTTCTGTTCCACGGAATCTGTTGCCACGTATTCCACTGATACTGTCAGATTCTCCTATATTATTCAAAAGACTTAAATTACCGAATCGACGGTTTCGCTATCACCATAAATGAGTCTGAAACCCTAAAAATATTCATTTGATGCTTGGACTTAGAAAATCCATGTTTCTCGAATGGGCAAATAGATGTTACAGGCTCACGTGTGTGGAAACAGTGGAATCTATTTGAGTTAGTAAAAGACGGTTTACCGAAAAATAGCGAGCACGGATTAGCGATTATTTATATAAAGTTATTTATTGTTATACTTTAAAATGATAAAAACAATTAAAAAAATTAAAAAATCAACGTTGTATACTACATTTATAAAATTAAATCTTTATGTGTCGTTACTTAACAACTTCGTTAGTAATTCATGCATTATACTATAAATGAATATCAGGTGATGAATAAAATTCAAAAATAAAATCTTTTTTGTTTTATACTTTATTTTAACTCTCCGAAAAGGTAAACGAACATTAATTTTTGACTGCAATGAATAGTTTAAAATGAAATTGAATTAAAGTATTAAAACAAAGCCACAGCAACTCGTGGCCGGGTCAGCTAGTTAATTATAAGATACATTGGGTTATACTGATGCATTTATAAATGCATTTATTTCTTACTATGTGAGAATTAATTTGGTTTGTTTACTTTCAGAAATAAATAATTTTTTCAAATAATATTTTGTTTTCGACTCTTCAGTATGCTCGTGCCCCCCCCCTCGTAGAGTTATCACCCCCCACCTTAGGAAACGCGCCCTACAGTTTGAGAAAAGACGGGTTAAAACACTTTTGTTGGAAATAAGTGGGTGAAAGCATATAAAATCAGCGATGTTGGAGTTTAAATTTTGGAAGAAACGTAAAAACTGTAAAAAAGATTGGTATTTTCTATCGCGTTTGCCTTTTTATACTCGGACCCTTTAAGAGTTAAATATCTACTCCATTTATTCCATTTAATGCCTTTTTACCCAACATTATTGGTCAACCAGTTAACATTATGAACTCTGTATGATGCTCCCAGTTTTCAAGTTCGGTGATCCAATATTGTTTTTACTTTTTTTTTGTAACTGTGGGAAGTTACAGTTTCCTGTTTACTGGTATAAGTGTGAACGTTGTCGAATAGAGTGTGACAACAAATTTCACTCCTCTACAAAGATATAGAGAGCAGACCTAGATCAACATGAGCTCTAGCTGCGGGAGAAATTGTGTTAAATATAACTATAACTTTTTCTTCTACAAGCACATGAGATGTTGCCTTTGCGACAGGATGTCTCGTTGCTACTTTTTTCCTTTCCAAAGGACTCAATAATATTTATTTCTATATCAAGTGGTTCTTCACATGCTGTTCCTGTGCAATAGTTTCTTCCCCAACGCGAATCCATTTTCCCAGTGCATTTTTTATTAAAGATTTATTATCTACTAAAAGCAGAAAAAAGTAAACTTTTCGTAATTTTATGGATTCTTGTGGCTTACTTTGAAATCTTATAAGACGCAACATTCTAACTTGTTGTGTTAAAATCAGTCATTTTTAGGTTTTTTTTAAAAATTATTCAATTCCTACTATTAGCTCACTCTCTCTATATATTTATCTTGCTCAAATTTTCAATCGTCAATAAAATTCTTTCTATTCATCAATCAAGTTCAAATAATTTTTTTTAAAACTCGTAGTGGATGACACTTGATGTTAATACAGTTTCTTATAAATTAATTCTTTAATTATCAGTTAATTAATTAAATTAAATTAATTAATGGTTTTCGACGCCAATTTAAATACATATCCATTGTTGTAACAATAAAACTGTTAAAACAATGACAAAAGTTGGCGTCGAAAACCGGTTTTTCAGCTAAACTAGCCAAACTGGGTGTGCATTGTTACAACAATACAGACAAATATGCTCTTTTTCAATTCCTACTATTAGTTCACTCTCTTCCTATATATATATCTTGTTCAAATTTTCAATCATTTATGAAATATTTTCTATTCATCCATTCAAAGTAGGAATTGACTTAAATTTTTTTTAATGTAATTTTCAAGATTATAATTCCTTGAAGTTATTCAGATACCTTTGAACACTTTAATTTAAAATTCAAACTCATGCTTGTGCTATAGTTTGAAAAAAAGAAAAACTGAAATTTAAACGCATTTGAAGCATTTCATGCCTCAAAAAATATTTCTAATCTGTATTATTGTTCGGTTCAATGCTGTGTTAAAGGATAAGATAATTACTAATTATATTTAAGTTTTTAAATATAATTACTATACAATTAAGTATTGTTTACGATAAATTGGAAGCTCCTGTATCACAATAGCATTTATATAGACATAGATTAGAAAAATTAACTATCTATGGAGTGAAGAATATTCCTTCCTTCTTCTAATGTTTGAATACTCTTCAAGGAAGCAGTTATTACTGATTTAAATTTATTGAACAATGAATTCCTGCGTTGAATTTGGTTTAAATCTTTCTTTTGTTCTTCATCTCGTTTGAGCGCTACCAACTGGTATCTAATTGTTAGAGTTAATTTAAAATTCTAAAACTGTATGAGTTTCTAATCAATTTATAAGTTATTTATTTATATATTTATTGATATTCTCGAATATTTTAAATCCTAGTGACTGGAACTATTGAGTTTTGAGTATCTGTTATAAAATAAATTGAATTTTTTCTTTACCTTTCAACAAACAATAATCGTGAGTCTTATGAATTCATGTGATTTCCTTATTAATTTAGTTTTAAACATCTTTTTCAACTGGTATGAATTAGAATATTAATTCAAAACTATGTTAACAATTGTCTGAGTTTAAAAATGAAGATTTAGTGAATGAATTTAATAGCGCGATCTAAGATATTTTAGGAAATTGCTTTGTGTGTGTGATAGTGTTTAGAAACGCCTTTTAAAGTTTGCTTTTTTAAAGTGAGAAAAAAATATAAAATGATTACTAGTTATTTGATTTTTAAAGCTGTTATTCTAAAACCATGCATCTAAAATTAAGTAAATAGCTCTAATAATATTCCCTTAAGGAAAAATATATTGTAAAATGAATGAACTTTCTTGAATTTAAAAAATACATGGAAAATACAAATCTTAGAAATTTTCTCATAATTAAATCAGACCTTAGGGTCAAAGAATACATATAGTTTTTTATAAGTTTTCGTAACTATATTTGATTCATCTTTTTGTGAAACAATTTTGAATAATATTTTTAAGTTCTAATCAGTTTGAGTTTAATAAATATTTTACAAAAACGAGATTATGGGGATAAGTATATTACTCATTTGGTGGCTTTTAAGCAAAAAAAGTTTTATAAGGGTTTTTCATCTATGAAACTGTAACAATCTCAACTACCATTATGGTATGGTTATATTTATTAGCTAAAATATTTAAAAACTAGATTTCCATTTTTGAAAGAAAGTGTTTGAATCTATAAGATATGTATTATTTGCTGGAGCGAGATATATTATAGAAATTCAATGCAAACTAATAATTAGTTATGCCCTTTTCTTAATATTCAATTCTCTAAATTTATGGCCAAATTCAAGCAATAATTCGTTGGGACACATGCTAAAAAGAAAGGATCATTTGGATTCCTTGTAAAATTTACTCTGCGTAATTAGTAAGTATTTATTTCAATCTTTTAAAATGAAAAAAATTGCTTTTTTTAAGGTGACTAATTTTATATTTTTACATTATTTATTTCTTATTTTCAGGAAATGTACTGTTTTTTTAAATTTATTTCATGTTAGGAATTGGATTGGAAAACAAACTAAAGCCTAGGCAAGAGATTAAATGATTAATTTTAAGCCTTGTCTGTTTAAAACATCAAACAAAATTAATGTTAAAATAATAACTTTTTCTGATAAATTTAGATTCAAGACTTTTCTAATTTAGATTTTTTTTGACACAAAATTCAGAATAAACATCCATAAAACATGTTTTTTAAAAGAAATAATGGTTTTTACAAACACAAAGTAGATTAGAATAAAATTATATTTTAAATTATTACGTTGAATTAATGCTTTTATGTTTTGTGAAAGAAAGAGAACTAAAAGCGAAGCTATTTGTAAGTTATACCATCTACTTATTTAGAGCTTTAAATTTTAAATTTTATTGAAACTTGATCGCATAAAAATGTTAGTATTTCACTGAAAATTTAAATTTACGTTTCATTCTATCTTAGTTAGTTAAACAGATGTATAGAATAATTTATAACGGTATTTGTGTTTTCTTGTATTTTAAAACATCCATTTTTTAAATTCTTGCACAATTATGAGGTGTCTTTTTATATATAAAATAATAGAAACTGAGAATATAATGAGAAGTTGTCCACAGAAAAGTCACTTCATTTATATATGCCATCTTTAACTTGTTGTCTTTTTTATAATTAAATTCATTGAGAAGGAAAAAAGAAATATTTTAACATCATAACTAAAACATCTTATGTTCCCTCATTTTACCGACTGTACTAAACTCATATGACGTCATAGTCACATGATAATGACAATCACTTGTTTCCAGCCAATCAGATCGCAAATTCAAGTGACATTATACACGATTAATGCAACCAGGTGTTTCAAACTAATCAGTTCATGCTCTTCACTGTTTCCACCTTTGCGTTATGCGAAAAACTTCTTTTAACGAATACATATTTGTCGATAATAATAACGCACATTAGTAAAAAAAAAAATACACTCAATTTAAAATACACGTGTAGTATACATATTTTTTAAAATTTGAAAAGCCTTTTAAAGAATTCTTATATTTGAACATTTTTCTCCAACTATCAAATTTAAAAACGTATCTGAATTTTACAAGTTGAACAACATTTATAAGTTTATTATCAGTTTGTTTTAAATTTAAAAAAGTACACGTTATTTAATTTATTATGTGACGACAAAAAATTTTTTTAGCACATTATCCTCCAAAACATTTATCTCTGTAGCCAGAAATATAACATTTACTGTCATGAGACTACCTTACGCAGATAATTTTATTATTCTACCATAGGTAAAGCCGAGAAGACCAGCTGTGGTCGTATCTGCCGAATTAAGGTATTCGACTACCCTAAAATTTTGAATTTTGCCAAAAATGGGCAAATTCTTTTCATGATTTTATATTATAAGCCATCTTATATTAGCTTTATAAAATACCAAGTTAGTTATTCTCCGTTCACTAAAACAAAAACTACAAATGATTATTAAAAGCAGATGCCTTTACTTTAAAGACTCACAGGACCCTTAAAGTTCAATTTTTTCAATTTTTTGAAAAAAAAAATATGTTAAAGCCTCAACGTTTCTGAGTATTTTTCTACCAAAGTTTTGTTGATACTGTAAAAACTTACGAAGTTATTGAGAAATAACTGAGAAAACGTAAACAAAAACTTGCATATGCCACGCCTACTTTTGACAGCTGACAGAGAACACATTCCAAATATTTTAATATTTCGTGGATTAATTTTAGTAAAAGTGCCACGCCTAATATCAAATTCATTCTGTACGGGAGTAGGATGGTTGCAACTCAACTTTTAACTTTGCTTTATCTGAGTGGGATTGTTTATTTACATTCTATCTTGGATTTTCTTGCTTTTTCATTTTTAGTTAAAAACAATTGAAAATGTATCTTCCGTGCAAAAAGAGGTTATCTGGAAAAGACCGAAGAAGAAAAGATTACAAGGAAACAGGTACGTAAAAAATCTCTTTCTGAAAAAGGTAATATCTCGTTTCAAAATATTTAACCTAATAAAAGTTCATCTGCCAAAAAATTACCGAGTGCACATAAGATTTCGCAGGCGTTTGCCTTGAATTTCAAGGTTATAGACTTATCGATATAAGTTTATTATTTTCCCAAATTGAAAAATTACTTTGTTGCTCTGTGTGCTATGGGTAAAATAAAAATGAGTGAAAAATCAACTGTAGGATTGTCTTCTACATTTCTATTCACATGCATATCATGTAGCATTGAGCAAAAATTAAATTCCTGTGAATTTATTGGTATAAAAAATATACCTGAATTCAATAGACGATTTCTTTTGGCAATGCGATATATAGGCCAAGGATTGTCTTCTCTCGAGACGTTTTGTTCTCTTATGTATTTGCCAAATCCAGTCTCAGAAAGCTTACGACAGAATTAATGTTAAGATAGCAGATGTAAGTGAAGCTCTTGCAAATACATCGATGAAGAAAGTGGCTGCTGAAGAAAAAATTATTGATGGCACCGTAAATTCTGTTGTAGTTAGCGGTGATGGGACGTGGAAGAAACGTGGGCATACATCTCTTATTGGAGTGTGCACTTTGTTTGGAGCTGACTGCGGGAAAGTCCTCGACATAGAAGTGATGTCCTCTCATTGTAAAGGATATGACTCCTATAAGGGGACCAAAGTTTGGACCAAAATATAGTGTTTTTTTGGCTAAGCACCAAATTTTCTGCAGAAAAAATAATTTCGGGTCTGCTGAAGGAATGGAAGTCAGCGGAATGCAAGATTTTTTTTATGATCGGAACAAAAACATGGTTTGAAATACCAATAGTACATAGGTGGTGGTGACTCAAAGATATTTTCATCTATTGCCGAAAAAAAACCATATGGGGATAGTGTTCCGATTGAAAAAATAGAGTGTGTGGGCCATGTCCAAAAGCGAATGGGTAGCCGCTTGCGGAAGTTAAAAGCTTTATTGGAAAAAAAGAAACTTTCTCATGGGAAAACAATTGGTGGGAAAGGTCGTCTAACTGATGCTGTTATAAGCAAATTGACGACTTATTATGGTAATGCTATTCATGCCAATTCCCAAAATGTGAATGAGATGAGGCAAGCTGTCTGGGCTCATACATCCAACACAGATGATGAACCGAAACATTGGTTTTGCCCTAAAGGAAAAAATAGTTGGTGTAAGTACAATGTTTCAGTCCACAACAATGCAGTGAATGAATTTTATCACAAGAACACCTTATCAAAAGAAGTTTCTGAAGTGATTAAACCTATTTTTAAAGATTTTTCACACTTAAAATTATTAAGAAGGTGTTTAGGAGGGAAATCTCAAAATACCAATGGGTCAATGAATTCACTAATTTGGAAGTATAGCCCGAAATTGATTGGGTCAGGAATTAATGTCACAAAAATAGCTGCATTTATAGCTGCATGTGTGTACAATGATGGAAGTAAGAACAGAATTGATATGATGCGTGCTTTGGATTTAAAAAGAAATAAAAGAAATATTTTGAATTGTGTAAATGTTGACAAAGTACGTAAATCAACGGCTAAGACACAGGACTTCCTTTGAAGCTCGTAAAACTTCTTTGAAGCTCGTAAAGCTAAAAAACTTAAGATACTTAAAGAAGTTGAACAGTTTAAGCTTGCAGAGGGCAATATTTATGCTTTTGGGGATTTTTGATGCATACTGGTATCTTTAATTTTGTTTTTTGTTATTTTTTTATCTTTAACTTCATTTTTCTCAAAATGAAAAATTTTGACTTCCGCGCAGGATTTTTCAAAAACTATTTACCATATCAGTATGAAATTTCATTGACATGTTCAAAATAAGGTTCTTTATAACTTATAGAAAAAATTTCAAACAAGTTTTAAACAAATTTTTTTTATTTGAGATTTAATTCAATTTTTTCAAAAAATTTTAAAAATTTCTTCATAATTGTATTTTAAAAATATTTTTTTTCTCTAAATGTTTTAAAAGTTAGTATAAGTTCAAAAGGAAACATATTTATACCAAAAAAAATTGGCAGTTTTAAAAACTGCCGATAGAAGTGAAAACTTGGAACTTTTAGTAATAAAATTTGAAATTTCATAATGTTTGAATAAAAATTATCAACATCAATCTGGTTTTCACATCTATTGACACCCCGAGCAACAACTAAATGCATGTTTATATGGTTTTTTATTATTCAAATAGATTACGGGCTGTACACGATCATGACAAAATATAAATACAATTCATTTGAAATAACAATTATTATACAATCATATTATTTATGAATAGTATTTGTATTTACTTAAATTTCAATGTACTTGATTTTTAACATTATTTTAATTGTTTGCATCATTATCATCATTAATTTCAACAATACTTAAACTTTTTGTACTTTCAATTATTTCATTTTGTTCTAAAAAAAGATACAATAGGCTTATGGTAACTAAAGTAAGAAAGGAAAATATTTGATTCAAATTTATCTAAGAATCGTGTTAAAACCGCTTCGTTCGTCGTTTTATATTTTATAGTACTGAGTTTTCGATCATTGGACATATATAAACGAAGTCTTTCATTTACAAACTCAACTAGTGGTAGATTTTTATCATCTGCAAAGTTTATATTGAAATCTCCACTTAAAATCATCGGTACATTATCATATATTTTTCGCCAAATCTTTTTTCGAGTATTTCAGAACCTTCTTTTGTATAAATCATCAAATTTTCGAATAAAAGTTGTTGTATCTGTCTCATAGATTTTCCAGAGGAAATATAAACGGCAACCATAAACATGTATTGCCCATTCTCGGAATCGCAACGATCAATGTACAGTATATACACATGGAACTTTTCACTAAATCCATTCAACTTCACTTAATAAGATATATACGGCACTATACGTCAGCTGTGTAGCTACAGATATACTGCTATAAGCATGTCGGTGACGCGAACGCACGAGATTTCACCCACCCAAAAAGTGTCTAAGACGAACAGCACACTGCGCATGCGCCAGTCAAAGCATGTCGGTGACGCGAACTTATAAGATTTTCCCCTACCAAAAAGTGCCCAACGCCGCTAAAGAAGTTTTCACTTCAATAAAATTAATTTTGTAAATTTTGATCAATTTTGTACTTCAGAATCCTGCGCGGCGTAAAATATTAATTTTCACATTTTTGAAAAATTGCCAAATTTTTATTTCCTTATAACTTTTTAATTTTTTATTCAAATTTTCTGAAATTATGAGAAATAATACATGTATAGGGATACTCATGTGGTAAAAATTTCAAATTATTGTTTTGTTATATTGCTAAGTTACATTGTTTTAAAAACGGATGTTTTTTCGAGTTCACGATTGACCTTTAAGGGTCCTGAGAAGCCTTAAGCAAGATGTCATATTTTCAAAGCGTTTATCTCGAAATGTGTGTTTTTTTTAAATAGTCATACGGGGCCAGCGATTGCTCAAAAAGTTTTAAAAATAATTAACTGAATTTTTTTTGTGTGTATATTCTGTATAACAGTGAAAGTGTTTTAACCTTCAAATTTATCAATCACTGTTTTATTACAAAATTTACAGCCCCTTATGTGAATATAATCATCGTTTTTTTTAAGCAATTTCATATAACATCAAAGATAAAGGGCTCTGGTTTTTGTAAACATTGAGATATCTCTTATCTTATAAGTCATTTCAAAACTGGAGAACATAGCTACACATAAGAGTTGAAAAATTGAAAATCTGTTTATAAACTTTTGATACAGAATGGGCCACGTTTATGATATTTTTTGTAAAATTTTACCCTTTTTTTCCTATTTTAGTAATAATAATTTCTTTTTCTCTTCTTAAATTTAGCATATTTTTCTAAAAACGTAATAAACAAATCTAAAAACAACTAAAAATCCCCATATCTCCATTTCTTTTTTTAAAAAAAGTTGTCGCACTTTGTCGGATACCTTAATTGACGTAATCAATCTACACGAAGTTGTAGTACCGTTCAAGCGGTGCTTATTATATCACCGGCTACGTCGTGTAACATTCTTCGATATCTCAGGCTACGTACATTAGTGTTTTCCCTCAGAATACTTGTTACGGCGTAATACTTTTTAGAAATTTAGTAATATATTGGGAAAGATTGTGTGTGTGTGCTGTTACATTTGAAACAATTATAATAGATTCTATTCTTTATTGGGTGATTTGTAAAGAACTAAAAAGTAGAGTATCACAGGCTAATTATTGATAGTAAAAATTAAACAGTACGAACAATTCTTAATTTATTATTATATAATTTTTTCGAACATTATATATAAAATCTATTACTTACAGGATTTATAAATAGACGTAAAATTAATCGAAATTGATTCCTCAAACTTAATAGCTACAAATCATAGCAGTTTTTATTTCACTTTCTACATATTTTTAGTGTCATTAAAATGTTATATTTCCTAAGTCTTTAATTCCATTGGTCAGTTAGACGATTGTATATCTATTATATTTTTATGTTATTCCAATAATTCATTTCCATCTTTTGATATTTTGGTTTACTTCCTTAGAAGACATCTACACAGCACAAAGAACATTACATAACTGATTCTCCAAGTTAAGAAAAGTGTAACTCTCAGATGACTTACAGCGCCATCTATTCCTTTTACATTTAATTTACAACAACAAATTCAATTTTAAATAGCAGTTAGGAGCTCTATTAAAGAAATCATTGTTTTTGTTTTCAATAAGTTTGGAATCTTTAAACGAGGAAGGAAAGTTTTGAGATACGTCACAAACAAATAATTTCATAAAAATAATTGATACTGATTTTGTTTGAAGGCGCAAGAAGAAAGAGCAATGAGATATTCTTTCTCTAATGTGGCACATAATTTTAGAAAAATATTAAAACACCTTTAGTAGAACTCATTTCATTAGAACTTACAATAAACTTTTGTGTGTTGTGTATTTAACTTGCTTTTTTGTGCTCGATGATAATTTTTTGAGTCTTTCTAAGCAACTTGTCCTTTATCCGTAATGGTATAAATAGCTCCGTTTGAGAAATAATGTTTTAAACTTAAAAAAATTATTTTTCTTCTTTTTCAACAAGCACTGGAGAAAATTTGTCCCTAATGATTTTTGATAGTTTGATTTACATAAAAAAATACGCGAAAAAAATCACAAGAACAAAAAACAAACATTATTACAAATAAGAGAAACATTATTAAATATAAGAATACAAACATTATTAAATATAAGAATAAAACATTATTAAATATAAGAATACAAACATTATTAAATATAAGAATAGACTAATAAAACGCCAAGTTCATAAAATATGCTATATGCATATATAATACCTTTTAGACTTCCTTTTTAAAAACTATTTTAAGCTTCTTTTTTCATAAAGTTTATAGTTATAAAAATATTGTCAGTGTAAGACTCTAATTTGAATTGTTAATATGGCCTGCATTTTTTAATATATGTCATGGAAAACTCACCAACACTGAGAAAAACAACCCTTGGTTGTGATTTCTTTTGTTATGTAACTTGTCTTTGCCTTTATAATGATTCTTTCTTTCCAGCATTTCAAACATAAAAGTAGTAGTTGAAAGAAATTAATTTCCCTCTTTTCTGAGGCATTACTTTCTTTGTCCGCCTCAGAATAACGCCTTTATGGTCCATAAATCTGTATTATAGCGTAAGTACGGTGCAGAAAAGGTCAAAAAGAATCGTATAAACCAATCCTAAGAAATAAGCCTTATACTGTAGAGAAATTGCAGTTCATTAGAATTGACGATGCTTGTTTTACATACTTTTAGAGTACATGGAACAGATACTTTTGATACATATTTTATTTTATCACAATTTTTTCATTTTAAAGGATAAAATATGTAATGCATTAATAATAAAAATATATTATTTCTTATAAAATAAATTAAATGTTATGGAAATTCATAAATATAAACGAATACGTATTTAATTAAGTTCCAATTATGCTGTGCTTTTACTCGGTTATGTTGTGTTACTATTGAAACTCTTCCATTGTATGTGTTAATATAGTGTTTTTATTAGGTGACTACTTCTAATGTTACATGCCTCTTTTTGTTAAGAATGTTTGATAAAACTCGTAATGTGCTTTACTAAGTTATGCAAAAAAAGATTGATTAGTATTGAAATAACTTGAGGCACACAAACGGAATATTTTAAGAAATATCTTACAAGACTATCATGAGAAAATTAAAAGAATATCTTCACATTATAGTATGTACCAAGAAGTAGATAATATATTGTAGAAAGCTCTGAACAAACCACATTTGAATGAGATACCTTATACTTTGGTAATTTTAAGTAATTTCAATTTTAAAGATATTTTTATAGACTTAATTATTGAAACAACAGCCCCAAGTAGGAGAGGTCAGGAAAATTAAGAATCTTTGAGTAGATGCAACTAATGGAGTTATTTAAATGATCCAAACTGTTTAACTGCCCTGCACTCGGTAGGATGTTGCAAGGGAACGCAGTAGTAGCACCACTCTTTTCTTGAGGAAAACTATACTCTGTTTAAAAAAAAGGAACAAACAGTATCTCGGCAAGAAAAGAGAGGAAACAGCAAAAAATTTTGCACATGTACTTTCATTAAAGTACGAAAGCAGATCTTCAGTAAAATAATTGCAAAACCACACATAGTGTTATGTTTATACAGTGGATACAAAAACAGGTTCATTTCAGCCGTTGCTATTTCTCTCGTTTCTTTGGAGCATAGCGCTTGTTTTGTGATCTTTTCTTTATTTTTTTGTTCCTATTCCTGAAAACAATTCGTCAATTTCATTCGAGCAAAACCATACATTAGTGGGCAATCAGATGGGTATAATCTGGAGAATGACGTTCAGTAGTAGTTCGAGCCTTATATATTATCAGTCGTTCGATCATTAGTCGATCGCTATCAAAATGAGTATACAGTGCCACGAAAACCTGGTAGTGGACGTCCTAGGGTTATTACAGCCTGCAAGGACCGTTATTTGTTTTTGAAAGCTCAGCGTTTTCTGACGAGTTAAATTAACCAATTTTCTTCTATAGTTGCAATGTCATCTGAAAAAAAAATACCCTGACAAACTGTTTTCATACTGTTGCATGAACCCCATCGGTTTTCCAGACAACCATCAGTTTGTTTCTCATTGATGGCACAAGACGTCAATGGGACCCAAACTAACAGTCTGGATCTGAACTCTGGTTAATATCCATTTAATACCTAATGAACGGGCTTATGTATTGTTCAAAAATGAGTTCTGATTCTGTATTACTCGATTGGAAGCTCACAATATCACTGAAAAACACAGCTACATTTGGGATGGTGCAATGGTTTGAATAGGGATATTAGTTGGAGGTCGAACTTATCTTCACTCTTTTCGTTCCAGTACAATGACAGAAGTTTTTTTTTATCGGGATATAATTCTTGACCAATAAGCTAGCTCATATCTGACAGCCATGAATTCACATGGATGCTCTTTTTATTTACAATAACTCAAAAATATATAGAGGTCGCATTTTCAACCAACACGTGAAACTTGAAACATTGGTTCAAATACAGTAGCCAGCGCGTTCGCCCTACATGAACGCAATAGTGAATGTTTGGAGCACGTTCACGAAATTTCTACCTGTTTTGTGCCATCCTCCCCAAACTCAATAGGAAATTGATAACATGTCTTCTTCGAGAATGGGTGTAGATCCCATCAAAATGCATTTCGCAACCTTCTTACTGGTATGAATCGTTGTTGTAGAGCCAGTCTCTCTATTAGAAGTGTTAATACTTACTACTGAAAAATGTTTGTAACTCAAAATTTTTTCCCGCACTTTAGAGACATTATTGCTACCTAGTTTATTTGAAAACTAATTTTTGTTTCTCTCTGTTGTTTTGAATGATATTGTGTCTTCTGTTCACCAACCTGTGAAAATTCCTTTGTATTTCAATAAATTGGTTTCATTTTGTTACCCTTTTTCTGTTTTCTGCTTATTTTCTTACTGGGTAGTGAGTAGACACTAAACTTTTTTCTTTAGTTCGTCGATACTAGAGCTCTTTATAATTACAAAAAAATCGCATCACATAAGAGGACATCAGTGGCAATTCTAGCAGATTGACTAATTCATTGGAAGTTAGGTGATCGGACTCGGAAGAGCAAGGTGGTCGATTTATCATATCGCAAATGGCAGTCCTTGCCACAGCAAACTGGTTGTCAGCATGTGTACATCAGTGCTTCTGAAACTTTGAAGTGTGCCCTCCAGGCGAGCGTGATAACCCAAGGAGGTAGCCGCGAGTATATTGAAAAGTCGAATACAAAAGATAATTAAAAAATTATAAATTTTTTGATGGCAATATAAAAACATTTTCGCTGATACACTATCTGGCCAAAAGTATCCGGACACCCTTTAAAAAAGTGGTTCTGGCAAGTGACGATATTTGAAAAGTAATTGAAGGCTATAAAAGTGTTGGTAGTGGTTTGTCAGATTGTATTTATGCGTTTGCGAGGCAATGAGTAAGTCAAAGGAGCTTTGTGAGTTTTATCGTGGCAGTATAGTGGGATGCCACCTTTGTGGGAAATCAGTTCGTGAGATTGCGGACATTCTACAGAAACCTAAATCCACTGTGAGTGATGTAATTGTGAAGTGGAAACGTCGAGGCAGTGAAACGGCAGAAAAACGAACCGGTAGGCCGAAAATACTTCGTGAACGCAGCCGCAGAACTCTGAAAAGGGTATTGAAACAATATCGCACATTCTCGTTGGTGGAATTTTCTCAGGAGTTCCAAAGTTCATCAGGAATTAGTGTTAGCAGCAGGACTGTCCATCGAGAGTTAAAAACTTGGGATTCCATGGTCGTGCAGCCGCTCACAAGCCAAACATCACTCCACAGAATGCGACGCATCGATTGCAATGTTGTAGAGCTCACCGTCATTGGACTGTGGACATGTGGAAAACTGTTCTTTGGAGTGGTGAATCTCGTTTTACAGTCTGGCAGTCGGATGGACTCGTCTAGGTTTGGCGGATGCCCGGCGAACGTTACTTTGGTGATTGCATTGTGCCTACTGTTAAGTTTGGTGGTGGAAGCATAATGTTGTGGGGGTGTTTCTCGTGGTTTGGCCTGGGTTCGTTAGTTCCTGTGATTGGAAGCATGAACTCTGAGATGAATGTGGACATTCTGGAAATGCCGCCCTCCCAATTCTATGGCAATATTTTGGGGAAGGCCGATTTCTCTTTCAGCAGGATAACTGCTCCATTCACACATCAAGGCTTGCACAGACGTGGTTTGACAAAATGGGTGTTCAAAAACTGGACTGGCCTTCTCAGAGCTCCAATCTAATTCTCATAGAACACCTTTGGGACGAATTAGAGCGCATATAACGTAGCCATCCAAATCGACCATCCTCACTGCGAGCACTCACTTCAGCTGTGATGGACCCCTGGAAGTCAATTCCTATGTTTACCTATCAAAAATTGGTGGAAAGTCTTCCCAAACGTGTGCAGGCTGTCATCAATGCAAAAGGGGGACCAACATCATATTAATATGTGCCTCAGGACGCTCTAAGTCCATACCACTGGGTGTCCGGATACTTTTGGACAGATGGTGTATAATACACCTATAAATGTATCAGTACTTCCCACAATATGCTTTATAATTAATTTCACAATACTAAGTTAAGAACAAGTTTAATAATTACCAGTGACCCCACAGACTGGGCATATATAAAACTATATACAAAAATTAACACTTACCTTGATCATTTGAAAGGTTTATAATTAATGCTGTGATTGTCAATTAAAATTTACGCGATTCGCTCCCCAATGTCACCGTTTTGCACGTATGCGAGCTTATGTGGTGTATTGAGGGGGAGAAAGGGAGTACATAAGAGAGAAAATCCTCTGAAATAAGTAAATCCTTCGGAAACACACACACACTGTCAAGGTCATTTTATTGCCTTCCAAAGCCTTCGGAATAATTTTATGGATAGCAGTGAGCAGAAAAGATCGTATTTTTGAAAGACGTATACATACATCCGGGGTAATTTAAGCACTGGCTGAGTGAAACATTTACATACACCGGCGGCCCTTACGAGGTTAAAGTCATCTTGTAACTTTAGCGTCAAAGCATTGTATTATCGAATTCAATATAATGTTATTATACGGAAGAGACGCGATGAAAATTATGATTGAATATTGGGTCGCAAGTATTGAAAGTTTGAGAATCACTGCTGTACGTAGTTAGAGAAGAAAAATGCAACACATTTGAGGGAGGTCGAGTTTCAAATCTGTAGAGGCTCACATTTCTTACTTTAGTGAGACGAAGAAGTTTGGAGAGTATGGTGTCACAGCTAAGATGTCGTCTTTTTTACTTGACCAAGGCTCAAAATTACTAAGTCCAACTCGAATAGATCTCGAGTTTATTTAAACTGCTGCACTAATAAAAAATCAAATTAAATCTAAGTGTGTCCATAATCATTTATCTATAGAGCTCTAGGAAAGAATAGACCATCATTTGTGCTATCTGCCACCTCCATGCTCGGAGGGTGAAATGCAGAAAAAGATTTAAAGCGAAAGGGGTTATCCATCCCTCAGACCACAATTTGTACACTCATCCATTCTGTTTCCCGACGTACTCATGGAATGTTTTTGTAGTAACATATAGATAATAATAGTTCGTAGAATTTTTCTTTAAAATAATTATTGATATCCTAGTAGAAGCGACTGAAATAAAAAAAAACAACATCTGTTTATGAGCATGTTTACTGTATTTATAACAAATGTTTTTATTTGAAGAAATACTCCAAATTAATTTTGTTTCGAACGTTATTTAAAGAAATGCGCCAGAATATTTTACGACTAATTTCATCTGTCATTTTTTAGTTTTCATAAAGGAGAAATGTACAGGAAATTTAGCATGAAAATTATATATATATATATTTTTGAAATTTTATATATTTTAAAAATATCCATGCTGAACTAATTTGTTGAGCTAATTACATTGAAACGTACATCCGATATTTGTGAAATCTAAAACCCATAAGATTAAATCCTGAAATTCGTGTAATTGAACGCAATTTGTAATTATTAGACTTGAAATGGTTTATCGTTACCCTCTGTTGAAAATAATTTATTAAACAACCTTGATTGCTAATTATCGTAAGAGAGCGAAGTAGTGAATGTTATTGAAAAAGGCAATGGGATACTATAATCATTCCTTTTAATTAAATCGAAGATATAGCTTTGCAATTTTAATCCTTTTATCATGAATAATTCCGAAGAGAACTATTATTCACACACTATATTAAGAACAACTCTCGATCAAGTTTATCATTATAGCTTCTAACTTAAGTAATAGTAAATTATTCGGCATGTAGAATATATTTTCAATGTATTTATGCATTTCGCACAACAACATCGTGAATTTGTTTCACAAACTCACAAATACTCTATCCACGTAGGCATAGTTTCTTCAGAGATGGTTAAGTACGAGTGAAAAAATTTACCCATCAGAAAAACTTTTTCAAAAACTTGATCGTTAAGTCTGGAACGTGACAAAGGGAACTTCTTACATTATTCGATGCACGCATCAGAAGTAAAGCAGCAGGAACAAAGAGTAATAAACGGACTTGAGACGAGGAACTTTTTGTTTTTCTTCTGGCGACTAGGAACAGTGCGGCTCTGTTGTGCAAAAATAAGGAAGAAAAATTTCGATGAAAATACAAGAATCGAAGAAGCAATAATTGAGATAAACAGGAGGACGCTGGTGTCCTACTAATGGTCTACTCCAAGTATGAAGATATAAAAGGTTTTTATTTTATTTTTAGTGCTTGATGTCTATTCCTTCAATCAATAAGAAAACGAACATCCTTTGGTGGATAATGTTCTTTGCTCTAGGCAGGAGTATCCTTTGAAGAATGTAACTCCAGGAATGGTCGATATGCGTAGTTGGAGTGTGATAATCGGGTGCTGAGTCTCTATATGCAGCCAAAGGGTCTAAACTCAAAAATGGGAACAGTAAAAAAAAGTATAATACATAGAGCGAAATAAGATCCTCCAAGAGATTTTTTCCTTTCGAGGTTTATTCAATACGAAAAAAGAATTTATTGATCGATTTTTATTCAAACGAAGTGAAAAGTAAAAATCAAACACTTCGAAATGGTTTATATTTGTGAAGCATCAGACATATTAAGAGACAAAAAATTAGGGAAATGTAACTGTAAAGGATAAATAACATTATATATATATAACCATTATGCTTGTCAAGAACTTTAAAAAAAACTTAAAAATCAAATATGTATTTTTATAAGATAATAGTGATATATATAATGAGATATATATTTAATTATTGATAAGAGTGTAAACAGTCAATTATACGAAATAATTACCAAGGAATAGAAGCGTATAATTAAATAAAATGGAACGAAAAATGATGAAAATAATGAAAACAATGGAGGATAAATAAACTAAAAATATAAAAGAAAATGATTAATAACAAACATAAATAATGATGCTGAAATATAAGAGATACTGGCTTATATCTGCTTGACTTTAAAAAAACATAATAACACACTGCTGTATAATTTTTTATAGGTGGGGATGAGTTATTTGGTAAGTCAAATGTATACATTACTTTGGTTCAAAATTTTAAGTATTATTAATATATTTAAAATGCATCCATTCATTTCTCCTTCGATCTTATAACATGGCTCAAAATTGTGTGGCATTTTAGCTTAGTGAATATTCATCAAATGCAATAAAATGATCTTCAACAAATTAAAGAAATTTTAACTTAAGGACTATGGTGGGAGATACATACAGTACGAGACATAAAAATATAACCTCAAGAAGGAGTAATTAGAAAAAAAAAATTATGTTTATTTCAGCGAAGGTGAATCTCACAACTACTAATACTATTGATGTGAAATTTACAGTTCCTCGATGCTCCTTGAATTGGAGATAAGTGAATAATCCTGTAGAGAAAAAGTAGGGAATATCTGCACCATTATTTTTGTCAAGGGAACAGTATGGAAAATATTATTCTTGTCTTAGAGGCACGTTTAATAACAAGTAATATCAAGCCGGGGAAATGGAGGCAGTTCTATCACAAATAATTTTACGAAGGATTATTATGATTGAACTGAGAAGAACCCATAAGTCAAAATTAAGAGGATCACCACCTATACGCGTACACGGTGCATAACCAAAGATAGTTAGAGCATAGACGGTTAAGGTAAGTTTGAAAGGTGCTAGTGTGGCTAGAGAAACATCAGCAAATATGGATTGACTATTACTTGTTAGCAACTTGCATTTATGATATCAGTGTAGAAGATTGCCACTGATTCTGTAGAACAAACTCAGGGTTAGAGTGAGGTGGGCAACGGAATGGCATAGGATTATATTTTAATACGAATCATGCATCGGTTTGTTCAATGAGAGTCACCATGGGTGACTGTAGCTCACGAGTAGAGATAGATTCGAGGAGCGCTAGAGTAGTGCGCTCAACAAAGTTGCATTATAGTACAATGCGTTACGCATATGATAGCTAGATACCTCTAATTCATATTCAAAGCATTATGATGGCCCAAAGATACAAGAAGCATGTGCTGCAGCTCGTGAAAGGGCCCTTTCTTTGGAGGTGTCCAATGACCTTTACCAGCTAGATAACGCCCAACTGTACTCTGCTCATAAATAACGCGTGCTCTGTAAGATATTAAAAAAACTTCTCCAGCCGTCTTTATTCTCTTAACTTTCATCATGCGAACACAGTGGAACATGAATAAACGCCAATTGCTTATTAATTCCCCCTCGCCACCATGATGTTCTATAGATAAGAAAAGAAAAACCGTATCTCACAGAATGAAATCTGTATTTTTATTGCTTCTGTAACTACACGTATTGCCTCATGTATAGCCATCCTTGGTGGTTTTACAGCTCACTTGAACATATGATGATCTCTCTTTGCGTTACGAGTATCATAAAAAAACGAACATCATTTACCGTTCATTACTGCTTTTCTCTGATAGCCGAGTTTCTTCATTCTCTGGCTACTACTTTCTAATGATACTTTTTCAGTGGCATATATTGGGTTTTTTTGATAAAGAACTTCGTAATTGAAACGCCTTTGGTGTCACAAATTTTAAGTTTTGCGAACAAAAAAGTCTGTGAATCTTTTTATAAGTAAAGAGCAAAATAAGTGCGATTCGAGGATTTTATTAGTTTTATGCCAACCATTCAAATCATGTGATTTGATCATTCTTCCTTTAGCAAAACTCTTGCTAAAGAATGATCCTCATTACCCAAAAAAGCACACAGCTCAGAATCAAAATTAAAGGTAATGTTAGTTGTCTTCTTCGATGTTAATGGAGCTGTGATGATTGAGTGGATCCAGTCAGACTGTTAATAAAGCATATATTGAAGCATAAAAGAATTCTTAAAAATTAAAGAAAAAAAGTTACATTTGTTTTTGTGAATATGTCTGTTCACTAAGATAATGCACGGTCACAAGCCCTATCTGTCATATATATAGCTTTCTGACACAACAACAAAAACATTACCGTAATGCGGCATCGCTAATTATTCACTCCTTAATTTGAGCTCGAAACAGAGTATAGACAAAAACTGTACTGTGTTATTTATGAGTCTGTAAGATATTAAAAAACTTCTCAGCGTCTTATTCTCTTACCTTCATCATGCGAACACATTGGAAACAGAACAAACGCAATTGCTAATTAATTCCTCTCCACCATTCTGTTCTACAGATAAGAAAAGAAAAACCGTATATCACAGAATGAAATCTGTATTTTTATGATTCTGTAACTACACGTATAGCCTCATGTATAGTCATCCTTGGTGGTTTTACAGCTCACTTGAACATATGTTGATCTAGTATCATTTCAAAAAGGGCATCATTTACTGTTCATTACTGCTTTTCTCTGATAGCCGAGTTTTTTTCATTCTCTGGCTACTACTTTCTAATGATACTTTTTCAGTGGCATATATTGGGTTTTTTTCATAAAGAACTTCGTAATTGAAACGCCTTTGGTGTCACAAATTTTAAGTTTTGCGAAACAAAAAAAGTCTGTGAATCTTTTTATAAGTAAAGAGCAAAATAAGTGCGATTCGAGGATTTTATTAGTTTTATGCCAACCATTCAAATCATGTGATTTGATCATTCTTCCTTTAGCAAAACTCTTGCTAAAGAATGATCCTCATTACCCAAAAAAGCACACAGCTCAGAATCAAAATTAAAGGTAATGTTAGTTGTCTTCTTCGATGTTAATGCAGTTGTGATGATTGAGTGGGTTCCCAGCGGTCAGACTGTTAATAAACGCTACTATATTGAAGCACTAAAGAGAATTCTTGAAAATATTAGGAGAAAAAGAAGTCACATTTGTGTTTGTATGTGGAATGGTGGATGTCTGTTGCACTAAGATAATGCACCGGTTCACACAGCCCTATCTGTCAATAAGCTTCTGACCAACAAAAACATTACTGTAATGGGCATCCTCCTTATTCACCTTATTTGGCTCCGTGTGACTTTTTTTTATATCCTACAGTTAATTCTTGCTTAATAGGAGATAATTTTACCTCAGTTGAAGAGATTAAGGCAAAAAAGAAGAATCTCCAAAAGGGTTTTCCAAAAACCTCATTCCAGAACTGCTATAATCTATGACAGCGTTAGAAGCAGAAGTCTGTGTGTGCTGAAGGGGTCTACTTTGAAGGTAAAAATGTCACAAAGAACTGATTCTGTGAGTACAATGATTTATGTAATTATTCTGTAAATACAATGATACGGGTGTGATTTCTTTTGTGTCTCACCTTACACGTAATAAAATTCGATTCTGAGATGATTCTCTGAAAAAGTATAGATCTAGTTTTAAACCCAATTATAAATTACTCATTGAAATTTGAGATATATATTAAGAAAAGTACTACTTTTAGATAATTAAAAAAAAATTAGTATTTGTTTCTTAGTTTATGTTAGTTTTAACAAGTTTCAAATAAGTAATACTGAAAATTCCTGTGACATGTTAAATTTACTCGTATCTGAAGGAAATTGAAAATATGTTCGTAGAAAGAAATGGGAAATATAAAATACAATGCATGTTGACTAGTTTGTTAAAATAATTACATGATAAATATTCTTTAATTAGTTATAAATTGCTAAACAAAAATGTTACCTTCAAACATAATAGATATAACGATAAAAAAAGAAACAGGAAAATTTTAAACTGAATAGAATTGTGGACTAAATGAATAATTCTTTAAAGATTATAAATATGTGATTTACTATATAATGCTTTTAATTTCCTTATGGACATATAAAACAGTTAGAATATGAAAAAAGAAACGTTATATTCCGCCCAATTTGCATGAGTTTGGAAGCTATTTAAAAGTCTAAAGAATTGGTACAGAGAAAAATATTTTCTCTTAGATAAATATGGAAAGCAATTATTCCGTCATTTATTCAATTGCTATATAAAAATTTAGTATATTTAACGCTATTGCCTATTAGAACAGAGCCTTTGTGACCCCAAGCAGTTGAATAATATTATTTAGTACCATTTCTTTACTCATCATTATTTTACTTGTTTTCTTAAACATAGTTAAGATAAAATTCCTTATATTACTTTCAGCTTTAAAATAATTTGTCAGACCACATTGTATTAGTGTTCATTTCATTTTACTGAAAATCGTTTAAACCAATGAGTGTTGTAAATTAAATCCAAAAAGACTTTCCAATTGTAATTTTGTATGAAAATTGAAGGATGGAATTTTTAATTTACATGCAGATCTCATTGTTCAAATTACTTCAGTATTTTTCGATCCACTACTCTAGGAGCCATTATTCAATTTGAATGATATGTTAATACTTTAAAAATTGAAAAAGTATCAATTTTACATTTGTGGATATTTTATTTCTAATAGAAATAAAAATCTTTGAACAGTCAAATAAAATATATTCATCGTACAATAATTTTAGTTTCAGCAAATGCATGGACTACGTTTTTCTTTTTTGCAGAAATTATGGAATCCCTAAATATGCCTTCTTTTTCATATTAATTTTGCATACGGGCATTCTTAACTATCGACTTTGTTTATTCTCTTATGAAATCAAAATGCATGGATAAGTATTGTTATATAGAGTTAAAAAGTTAATGGTAAGAAATTTTTGCAAAAATTCTAAAAATGATATTTTTTTCTGCACATTGTGAACATTTCATTATGCCTAGTATGTTTCCGACAAAATATACTGGGAAGCTAAATAAGGTATTATTAGGGTTAATAAAAGTACTGACATGAAAATTCCTAACATACTGTGTATGTTCTGTAAACGTCCTCAAAAATGAAGGGGCATGTTTACGTTTAATACAATCTTCAACGAAAAGAGTTCATGATTGAATCAACTGTGAAAGTTTTAATAGGATTTGTGCTGAATAAAAAGAAATGCTTCTTAACAAATAAGATGATATTGTTGAATCTATTATTGTTCTTTGTAGCAATTTCCAGTTTTTCGATTGAATTCCTAATCGTGATTTACGAGGGATGGTCAGAAAAAAAAGTTTACAAGACGCAGCATTTGAAAACTACATATTGTGGAGAAACTTTGTTTTACCAGAGTGGAGACAAATGGCTATACCTGTCATAAAGCTGGTTTGTGGGTAGGTAGTGAAAGCTCCCAGATGGTTCCGGACGACTGAAATGGCATGAGCTTAGGAAATCGGTCTCGTTTGGAAGTGCGACTCATGATTCAATTTTTATGGGCAAAGAATGTGTCCGCATCTGGCATTCACAATCAAATAGGGGAAGTTTATAGTGAAGAAGCAATGAGCAGACAGCATGTAAGGAAATTGTGTCACTCTTTTCAATCAGGCAGACAGGATGTCGAAAACCGCAATATGGCAGGGAGTGGCAGGTCAAGTTCTTCAACGACGGAAATCGACAAGACATGAATCCAAGAAATGATTCAAAATGATGGACGGGTAACTCTGAATGAAACCTCGTCTAAGCTTGGAAAGTGCTAGGGTAGCGTACGGCATATCGTTTCTGATGTGTTGCGATATTCCAAGGCAATTCCGTGAAAACATCCGCCAAGATCTAACTCAATGAACAGGGACCTGATTTATACCAAGACGGGTTAAGAAAGTAGGTTCTGTGTTCCAATAAATGATTAAATAGACTTGGTGAGTATATAGAAATGTGATAGGTACGTATGCCTTTTAATTCCCTTTTGTATTTTCTGTCTATTGTTAAGAGGTCTAAGGACTCTTAAATTGCAAATTTTTCAATTTTTTGAAAAAAATATATGTTAAAGCCTCAACATTTCTGAGCATTTTGATACCAAAATTTTGTTGATACTGTACAAACTTCCGAAATTATTGAGAAATAAATAGTGAAACTTAAACAAAAACCCTATCTCTTTCTTATCTTTAACCTCATTTTTCTCAAAACAACAAATTTTAGCTTGCGCGCAGGATTTCTCAGAAACTATTTATGATATCAATTTGAAATTTCATACACGTGTTCAAAATAAGGCTTTTCATAACTTATACAACAATTTTCAAAAAAAATTTAATAAAATTTTTTTTTTATTTGAATTTAAAATTATTTTTTTCTTAAAATTAAAAAAATTTCATTATAATTGTATTTAAAAAAATATTTTTTTTCTCTAAATTTCTTAAAAATTAGTATAATTTTGAAAGTGAACATTTTTATAACAAGTAAAATTAATTTTGTAAGTTTTGATCAGTTTTGTACTTAAAAATCCTGCACGATGTAAAATACTGATTTTCATATTTTTGAAATATTGTCCAACTTATATTTCTTTATAACGTTTTAATATTTCTTAATTCTCCGAAAACTTGCGAAATAATGTAAATATATATGATTATCATGAGGTAAAAATTTTAAATGATTGTTTTATTGCTAAGTTACAATGGTTTGAAGAAGGATGTTTTTTTGGAGAGCTCGGATGTATGTTAAGGGTCCTGAGACGTCTAAATAAATATTTCGTTATTCGACTTCTAACCATTTGTTCTGATCACCCCTCGTACGTAAGAATTTAACTCGTACATTATTAAATTGCATACTTAAAAAAATAATAACTCAATATATTATGTTGGATGTATAGGCAAGTATGATAACTTTTTTCGAATAGAAGATCCTCAAAGATAAAGGATTCATGGCCGGAAACTCTTTGCTGGTGATGTTGAGTGAGTACGATCTCTGTGATGCCTCCAAACATCCGTTGTGTAAATGCAATTCAATGTTTGGAGATTATACGTTCTCATGTGGGTGTGGGTTTGAAGTTTGAAGAATGCAGCGCCAGTTTAAGGCTATTTCGTCTTTTGACCTTGGTTCAAAAATTTTGAGGTAGTTCTTCAACCACCCTAGTTTAACTTAAAAATGCAATGTTGGTTAATATTTAATCTATCATTACTTTCAGAATGTTACATTTGATAAAATTTTAATTTATATATATGCCAGAACGAAGTTTTAGTACTTTGTGTGTTTTTAGTACTTGTACTTTTAAGTGTTAATAAAAACATATTTTATCACAAAACCTTTTTATTTTTTAATTATTATAAAATAAAAAATTGCTGTTTAATGATTTTATATAATTACGCAGGTATGTGAATGAAACAAACAAATTTGAAATTAACGTAATGAAATTGAAAAAAAAATCAACATTTCATGTTCCTTTAAATAATATAAAAACTACAAACCGGAAATATGAACTATTCATTACATGTAAATGAATAGACTTAACCTTGTGTTAATAGAAGAACGTAATAATATTACTTTTCCATTTTCAAAAGTTGCAGTATATTTATTGAAAATTAGTCATCTAGAATTTTCTGTGAATATGTTAAAAATATCAAAAGAAAATAATTTTGTAGTGACTATAATGATTCCTTAACAATAAGAGTAAATATTTTAATAATGAACCGAAACTCTCTTACGTGTGTGTTTATATTTTCAGAATAATTTAAGACTAGAAAAATGATAAAATAAAAACATATTTATACTATTTACGAGCTAGCGCTGATGGTGTAGTAGAGAGATTCTATAGAATTTGAAAAAATGTGAAGTTTTAGAAAAGCAAATTCATATTTTTTTGTTATACACGTCTTTGAAGGCAATGTTGAATGATAAAAAGTTTTCTTTGAATGTCCCTTAATTTTCTTTACTTGGGAAAGTTTTATGCATGAATGAATATTTTTCTAGTAATGCAATATAAGTGTTAATAGAAGAATTTCTATAAATAACTTATTTACATTTATGGTAACATTTCACAAACATAAAAATAAATTTAAAAGAAGCAATAAACAATAATACAATAATAAACATAAAAATATTTTTCTGAAGTTCCAAAATATATATGTATATAAGTATTAATAAAAAATTTCAAAATATAACTTATTTACATTTATGGCAATATTTCGCAAATAAAGAAATAAATTCAAAAGAAGCGATTAACAGTACTAAAACTATAAACATAAAAAAAGGGAATGTAAGGAAGTTTTTAAAAAAAATATTTGAAGTAGGAAGCCATATAATTTCCTGGATGATAAAATATAAGGTTTTTTTTGTACAACTATGCCCTTCATAAAATTTTCCTTACTGTGGTGTAACAATGCGAGATTAAACTAATTAAAATGTTACTGTATTACTCTCTTTGATAAATTGGATTAAGCATTTAATCATATTGCTTTGACTACGTAGAGTAATGTGTCTTACAGTAAATAAAAGGTATGATTTATGTGTTAGGGTTAATAGAGTCTAAGAAAACGTCAAACACGCACGCACGCACGCACGCACGCACGCACGCACGCACGCACGCACGCACACACACCACACACACACACACACACACACACACACACACACACACACACACACACACACACACACACACACACCACACACACACACACACACACACACACACACACACACGAATAAAATGGAAAAAAAACTAAATGTTTTAACGTACACACATAGCTCTACGCTTTGCAATACATTCCTAAAAAGAACCTTTAATATATTTTGATGGTAGTTTTTAATTGAAAATCGATAAGAATTTCTGTGAAAAAGAAAATATACAGTTTTCAGAAGGCTTTTTATGTCAATGATCTTGAGATAATTTTTTCTTAAAATTATACTGAAGCATTAGAACATCAGTGAAGTTGTCAATATTAAGGGATAAATATCTTTGACATGTGTCTTATTTATGTGATGATAAAAACCAGTAATACGCGTGGTAAGCGAGGGGTGTAAGCTAGTATGAGATTTTCCGATATAGTGTTCCGAAAGTAGAAATTAGGCCCATACACATATGTGTGACTAATTCATGTATTCTTGATGATTATACATCGTTCAGCTACATGGGACTTTAAGCGCTTTAACAAATATATGCAACTAGAGAAGCCAAAGGGTCAAGGTCGAGAATTCCTAGGTTACATCCCTTCTGCTGGGTCATACGATGTCCTGGTTACCCTAAAGTCCTATCGTATAGTGCAAGGGTACAGAGCCTTTTTTTCTGTTTGGACGCATACATATGTCAGCCATTACATGCGGGCAGCATACATATGTTAGCTATTTTACAAAGGCTGCAACATGAGGTTATACTAGCGTTGCTCAAACTGTGGGGCGCGCCTCCCTGGGGTGGAGGGGGGGGGTGTGATAACCCTAAAAGGGAGGCGTGAGCATATCGAAAATAAAAGTTTCAAAAAAATTAATTTATTGGAAGGAATTGAAACAAATTTTTTTCTGACTTCTTAAAACCACACATTAAAACTAATACAATCGATAAATTCATTTGGCAATATTATGTCATCTCTACTTCAAGCTGTCTTTGATTTTATAACCAACTAAAAAAACATTTTGTTTGATTTGCTGTATTTCTACGATGAGAGATTTTTTTATTGCTTTTTCTTTTTAAATCTAAAATGCTACTCTTTCAGAGAAAAAATAAAACCCAGACTCACAAGAAAAATTGTGGGAAGGTAAAAAATTCATCACTGTCATTTTGGGAAGTTGTAAATAATATATTTCTGTTGCGCTTTAATCCATGTGAAAGAGTTTTATGATATTTCGAAAAGCACAGATGATTGAAGGATTATTTTTTATGAATATGCTGAAACATATGAAACATAATGAAAAACGTTTTACACAGTTCATTTTTAGAACTAACATCCATAATTTTATAATGAATACACTTTTAACCCGGTAGTGTTCGCCCGAGATCCAAAGTAATCCCAGGCTTACGAAATCGTTAATTCAGAGAAAATTGCTTATTTTTTACCAATGACCTTGACAGTATCTTCATATATGACAGTCTTCAAAGGAACTCTAATGTATTTGTCATATATTTCCCTCCTTTTGAGAGTGTCAAACGTTTCTTTACAATCTTAAGGTTTCTGTTCAGTTTTATTGGATTTTTTCTCAAGTTATCAAAGAAAAATTAAAAAATCATTGAAAGTAGGTAAGTATGCTTTCTCTTAGTTAAATTATTCACTAGAATTGTGATTTGTATCTGTACAATAAAAATAGTTATAAAAAAAAAAGGATTGAGGTGACTCAGTCACCCCGCGTGACCATTAACGTTACTATCGAGTACACGCCTGCTCCCGGGTTAAAACATTTTGAAGGTCTTTTCGCTTTAAATATTAAAAAAAATAACACAATTATTCTTCATAGGAATTTCCCATTCTTTTTCATTTTTTAACAGTAATTCTAAATGCTAATTCTCTGAGGCTTAAAATTATAGTTGATTTTGCCAAAGAGTTGCAATCTAGAGACTGCAACTGTGGCAAAATTGTCTCCAAACATGGTTCCTATGATCTCAATTGCTGTTGGCAAAATAAGCTCTCTTCGCCAGTACTGTGAGGCTTTTTACATCTGGCTATTTTTTATCATACTTTGTAAGATGCAAGTAAAGCTTTTTCATTCACAAAAACGTTTTTTTTTAAATGCATTTTGTTTTTCATATGATTTAAATTTTAAATCAAAGAACTCTCGAGGCTTTTTAATGTACTCACAGTGAAGCGTTTCCAAAGGTCTTTTAAGTTGATTAGGTTAAGTTTATTACTTACTGTCTGCTACTAATATATTTTTGAACAAATAACTCACAGGGGTTTTTCTTCTTTATTTACTTTAGTAGTGGTAAATAGAAAATTTAAATATTTGTGAGAATACTTAATTGATTTAATTTTCGAAACTGTGCACTTGTTGATGCTTTATTATCGTCGAATGTTCGTTTACGACTTAAAAATTTATCCATGTTTTTGTTAATCCACTGCCGTATATACTTAATGCTGTGAATTACAACAAAACTTCAAATTTTAAAATGTACATTAGATTCGGTAGCTATAGAAGTATCAACTCGACCAAAACCAACTGGAATTCTACGAGGTACAGCATTTTTACATCTTTTGCCTTAACTAACACAGACGTTCGCGAGAATGCTAGATGTGCTGGATATGATAGAGAGAAACATAGACCATAGACTATTTTTCTAAGGACATTCCTACATTTAAAAATGGATGATAGAGGAAATATATCTTTCTTTTAATATCATTTTGCAATCTGCTCCAAGTTAAAGATTACGAAAGGAAAAAAAAATAACATAATTATCCTATTACTTTAAAGTAATTTGCTTAAAATATATATTATTTAAAAGTAACAATTACAAAATTAAATACTTATCTTGTTAATTTGTTTGGTTTATAATTAAGTTCGTATTGTAGCTTTAGCGCCAAATGCAATATTATTGAATTCAATACATTATTTTTGTATAAGAGGGGCGAGATAAAAATTATGATTGAAAATTGGGTCGCCAATAGTGAAAGTTTGAGAAGCACTGGGTTACACGGAAGTAGGAGGGAGGATAAATGCCTTAAAAAAAAGACGTGACATATTTTAAATTTCTAATATTTTTTTGATAATATTGGAAATTTAAAATACGAAAAATTGATCAAATATCATAACTCCTACTTTGCCTTTTTTTAAATTATTTTTTATATTTTTTTATTTTTATCACTAACACTAAATTAAAAGTATTTCTCTCAGAAACACCCCTTCACGGTTTTTGTATCTGTAAACGGTTTCATATGTGATTACCAATAATATAACAAACTTCTAAGAATGTCTTTGTTACTACTGTGACAATACCACTGACAAAAAACTTTTTTGCTTTTGCAAAGAATATTCAATGTATCCTATTTATCACCTCTTCAAAGAGGAAAAGCGCCATTGAATGATTCCTATTTATTGGTATTTTTTAGTCAAAGCACTTTCGTGGCAAATCAAACAAGAACTGACCTCAATGTTTGTTTTTCACTACACAACAGTCAACTTCCAAAACGTTCGAATAATTTTTGCTTGCAAGGTATGAAAGATTATTCAAAATTAGTTCTACCCTTAAAATTGTAGCTACTCCCTGTTGTCTGTTATCACTAAAAGTAACCATTACAAATAAGAAAATAATATCAATTCAGGGCCTTACGACATCGACAGCAAAAAAGGCAAAATTGATAAATTTGATTTCTTGTCAAAGAGTTTCTCACCAAATTTTTAATACATTGTCTTAAATAAAATAATTTATCAGAGCAATGGGTCATGAACCATTGCTTTGACCCATGACCATTAAGAGCAAGCAGACCACTTAAAAAGTCTCGGTGGGCCGCAGGTTGAGTATCGCTGGTGTAGAGAGATGGCGCACGATAAACCAATTGAGGCTAAAAGTCCTGAAGTTGGCTCATTGTTGAAGTTTGGAAAGTGGGGTACTTGTTCAAGTATCATCCTTATCATTTGCCCGTTTATAACTATAAGGTCCATCACCAATAGCTGGCATTGCCCAGCTATGTTAAAATTTGCGTGTAATTTATGACTGTACGTTAATTTCTCCACCCAATCCTTACATGTAAGTTATATAAATTTTCCCTTTATGAACTTTTCCTGTAAAAAATGAAAAATAAATGTGATTTTTGGTAAAGAAAGGCTGATTTCAGAGTCAGTTGTGTCCCACAACTTTAGCTGTAAGAATTTTAGGGAGAGCTCGATTTCCTTGGGCATTCATCTTTTCGAGCTGCTTTAAAATGGGATGTTGCTAAGTGATAATTCTAACATAGATATTTCGCAGTTCTTAAAAGAATTTCTTCTAAGCCCTTTATGTACTGATGATACTTATATGTATTACCAGCACATAAGGGGTTAGTATTAACACTTAGAATTGCATACACTTTAAAATTAAAATAGAACAGCCATTTTTATGAATATTTTGATGCTATTTCAAAATATACTCTTTAAGTTCCACTCTGCCAGAATAGATGGCAACACGAGTTCTATGATGGGTATTTTAGTGGGAAAAGCGGATTAGTGGTAAAGAAGTTGCTTTTTTAATTTGCAGTTTTTTGATCGTATTGCGAAGATTGACATTTTTGTTTCGAAAAAGTAGTTAATGTCAGAAGGCAAGTGTCTTATTATTTTATGTTAGTTAAGACATTAGAAAACAATTTTAATATTAATTTCAAGTGAACAGTGTATATAATTAATTTTACATTTGAATAACTTATTGATATGAGTACCCACAGTATATTGGATGTTAGAGCTAGAATTTCCGTTCCCCCCCTTCCCTATAAGCTTATTGTTTTTTTTATTGTGTTTTACCGTCGTTATTATAGTCTAACAAGGCTTTTTTTGGCATTTCTTTTTAGTTTAACATATTTATTTCGCTTTTTTATTGTTTTACTTTAACGCTTCAGAAGTTTTGAACTTTGAATCTGTGTGAGCTAGTTTTTTTGCCATACTATTAAATGAAATATCTATTTTGTATTCAAAAATTAACAACATTTTAATTTCTTTGTGTGTAAATGAAATTTAGCAGTAGTAGGAGGTTTTCAATGTGATATTATTATTTTTGTCCTTTTCTTAGAATGTCTAGAAAATAGAAGCCCAATCTTAAAGAGGCTTTGGATCTATTACAGAACCTACCATCTGAAATCAGTGATATACTAACAGATGATTTTTCAGATGAAGAAATCCTAGCAAATAATCTGATGGAATTTTCATTAGATTCTTAAGATGACGATCAAGAAACTGAACAAGACTCAAGGTACAGGAGTTCATGGTAAGAAAATACAGCATTTCCTTTTACAGGATGCAATGCTTTAAAAACATTCAATCGAAACCTCACTCAAAACGTTTCACTCTTGAAACGTCTGAGACTGGTGAACAATATGTAAGATTTTCTTTCATCCATGTTAATGGATTGAACGAAACAAAACACTTCCACTTAGTGCCAGTGCTACGCATTACATTTACAAAAGCATTAGTTTTTATTTGGAGAGAATTTATACTACCATCTAAATAATTGTATTTGAGCTTGACATCCATTTTAAAAGCCAAGCTAAGTGTTATCGATCAGAGAAATCGAACAGCTTCAAATTCGCCCTAATTGACGAATTTTTTTAAAGAAACATGATGCAAATTGAATACAACTTCTGCTCCGAAATTTTTAGAATCGTGCTTACTATCCCACGTGTGCATGAAATGAAAAGCATTTGGCTAGAGTAAAAAAATGTATGAATATTAATACTATTTAAAATTATATGAATTATGTTACAGAGTTTTCTAAATTTAATATTTTACTTTTTTTGTAAGTATTAAAATGAAAGGCCTATTTAAAAGTAATTAAAAAGACTTTCTCTCTTCAAGATACCCTTTCTACCCCAAATATTTTTTAAAAATGCTAGAGCTTGCTTTACAAGCTCTTAAAATTTTCTTAAAACAAAATATTATGCGCAAAATATAATTTCATTTTATGTGAAGGAGGATCTCGGTTAATAACATAATTATATCAGATTGAAAGTTAAAAATAAAAGAATGAAAAAAGAAAACTTGAAAGTGTCAAACAGAAACATTTATTCTAAAGATGTTTTATATGAATCTGTAAAAAATTCTTAGTATTTCATTTCTCCCTTATTTTTCCTCGTTTCTTTCTTCTTTTTCTTCTACTAACGTTAGATTACATTAAAAAAGGTAAGCCGTTTTAATTCATTTTAATTAACCTTTCAATCTGAAACATCACGAGGGAATATTAGCAACTAACCTCGTAATTTTGAACCACGGTCAAGTGATGATGATGACACCAGAGGTGGAACTAATTCCAGACTTTTACATCACGCTAATAGGAGTACATCGAGCTTTCACAGATTTATCGTTTATCAGCCGTTCCACAAGGCAGGTCTACAGGGGTAAAAGGTTTCGAAATCCCGACTCGACAACACTGGTTACGAGTTCACATCATGACTTCTAAACTATCACTGCCAATGGTATGATATAAAACAAGGGTGTCAAACTCCAAGGTTGACTTGGGCCAAATAGAAAAGGTCCAACTTAAGATGGTCTATGAAAAATAATTCAAATTTATGAAAACGTAGGTTTATTTCGAATAATACGTTATAATAAATGTATAGAAACGAACAAGAAAAACCTAACATGCATGTCCTGACATTTGAAATCTCTTCTCTGCTACTATTTTCCCTATTTCAGGAGAAATTTTGATATTTTATTACATACTGTGTGAAAATATATAGTACTGACCGGGCCACATGCAGCCCACCTGCTGCAAATTTGACACCCCTGATATAAAGGCTTTAAGAAACTACTATAAAAAATTTAAACTATTAATCTCTAGGGAGAAATTTATTTCAATTGATCTAGATCAAATACAATGCTTAAAGCTCCTTATTTTAAATGACGCGTGTGGTTTACCAATGCTTAACCTTTTCATGAGCCAGATGACATTGGAGAGCCACCTGGATCTTGTTTGGAGTGTTGGTAAACAATCTTCTATACAAAGTGACTTAAAAAGTGCTGCCCTTGCTACTATACATTGCAGATATCCTCTTGACAAATGTTTCCATGTATACACAGATGGTTCAGCAGAAGATGTATTAAAAATGCTGGTGCTGGAGCCTATTTAATACTTTTAGTATTAGTTATCCTGTTGGAAAGTATTGTGATAATTTTGATGGTGAGATAGTGGCAATATCATTTGCGATTGATAAATTGGAAAGTTGTTCTGAACATAATATTGTATTCCTTATCGATTCTCAACCTGCCATTTTGTCTCTAATAAACTCAAGCTATAATGAAAACGCTCAAGTGAATTCCTGTACAATAAAATTAGCTGAACTTGGGAAGTCTAGAGAAAGCATTGCCCTCCAGGGGATTCCCAGCCACTGTAACATTTTTGGAAATGAGAAAGCAGATAGGCTTCCTAAAGAGGGATCTCCCATGTCCCAACCTGACTCTATCTTGCCTCTACGTAACATCATTTACAGTAAACTGTATTTACAGTAATCATTTACAGAATCATTTACAGTAAACTGCAAATTAAAAGAGTCTCCCGGTATGGTGAAGCAGCTGTAGGTAAAAGGTGGAATATCTTGCTTAACGAAAGTGGTAGAGTTCTCAGCTCCCTGCCTCGATTTGTTGGAGTTGCGTGATTTCGTTTACTTACTGAACATGGCTTCTTGCAAAGGCATTTACATAGCATTGGAGTAAAGGATTCTGCTTGGTGCTCTCTGGGCAACCAAGGTGAAATGGATGGTGACCATCTCAGGCAATGCCCTATTATTTTAAAGTTTTTTGTACACAACTCTATGGAGACGAATTTTAATTCTTTTAATGCTTCGTCATCATTTTATTGGGCTGCTCGTCGACTAATGGTAGAGATGCCGAAGACGGGCGTAGGATAAAAAAAACAACCACTGTTTAAGAAATATAAATGTAGCAATTCTTTTCTTTACTATTTATTATACCTTTTAGAAGTAGAAGTGTAAAATTCTATTAAGTTTTAAGTAGAACTAATTTCTCATGCGGTGTTTTAATTTAGGAATGACTATTATTTTACTAAAAGCAAAATGGCACGAATAAGCTCCATCGATAGACCCGCAAATAATCTTGTAATTATATTCTTTATCAAGTTGAGGGTGATCTCCTTGAATAGCATCTACATTCCTGAATTCAAGTAAATAATTTATAAATAATTAATTCCAATCTACTGTTGAATAATTAATTGTTTATGCTTGGAATATTACAAATTAAATATATTTTATACTTATTAAATGATTTGCAGCTTAATTATTCAGACAAAAGTGCGTGAAATTCTTTGATATGTATGTTTATTTATATTTATTAGCTTTAAAATTTATCTTTCTAAATTAATTCGTAACTTTTAGTATAAAGATATAAATAAATAATTAAGTAAATTAAAATATTTTTGTTATACTTTTCCAAAGAGATCAAAATATCAAAATAAAAGTAAATTTTGTAAATAGTTTAAACATTAAATTTTGTGATGAAAAGAAAAGAGTATAGCGTTTGTAATTGAAATTTCAGGAGCCATTTTTTTTCTTTTTAGGAAAACATAATTAATAAATATTTCTGCTATCGCTTAATGCATTTTTTTTCCAAAAAATAAATACATTATGTATTATAAAATTACTTATATAGCTAAAGAAAGGTTTCTGAGTTTTTTCACTCGTACAATTTAAATAATATATACATATTTTTTTTTGAAAAGAAAGCTTTCAATCAATATTATCTTAACCTTAACAAAATTATTATTAAAAATGAAAACCAATTTCTTAACCTCAAATTGTACATAAAATACACTCATGTCCATAAATTAAGGATAATTCAGAATCACACAGAAATTGAACTCAAAAATAAAAATTTCACCTGTAGAATTATCACACACATCTTGAAGAAGAATATGCAAATCACAGGAAACCACCAGATGGCGCGGATAGTACGTCACAATGACGAGAGTGTAAGAGAGTGTATATAAGGAATGGTGGCAAAGAAATAAAATGTTCACAAGCGCTTTATTAGCCTTTCAGTGCAATAATCGCATAGTTATGGCACAAAGGAAGCATTTGGATGATTTTTTACGTGGTAGAATTATCGGACGACTGGAATGTGGACGTACTCTACTGGACGTATCCGAGAAACTTGGAATCGCCCCGAGTGTCATCTCCAGGCTTTGGCAACGATTCCAAGATGATGGTAATGTGAGTAGATGTTACAGCACAGGTCGCCCCGAGTTACAACGCCGAATGAGGACCGATATTTGGCAGTTACTGCCAAAAGAAACAGACGGAGCACAGCATCAGACCTATCTCGTCAGCTCTCTTCAGCTACCGGTACGACAGTTTCAAGGCAGACCGTGTACAGACGCTTAGAGCACATTGTTCTATATGCTCGTAAGCCTGTCAGATATGTTCCCCTTACCGCAACTCACTGTCGCCTGCGATTAACTTGGAGTAGAGAGCATGCATTGTGGACACAACAACAGTGGTCTTGTGTGATGTTTTCCGACGAGTCCAGGTTTAGTTTGCAGTCTGATTCTCGCCGGACTTTCATATGGAGAGCACCAGGTACCCGTTACCACCAAGAGAACACCATTAAACGACACCGTTACGGTGGTGCAGGATGCTCGTTTGGGGAGGAATTATTCTTGGTTCCAGAACTGACCTGCATTTTCAGAGTGTAACGATGACAGGCCACATCTATCGGGATGTCATTCTGGAACAAAATGTACGTTAGTTTCGGGGCGCCATGGGTGCTGAATTTTGTTTATGGATGACAACGCCCATCCTCACCACGCAAACATTGTAGACGAATGCCTTCAATCGGAAGATATCACCCGTATGGATTGGCCAGAATACTCACCGGACTTGAATCCAATAGAGCATGTGTGGGATATGCTTGGCCGACGAATTGCAGCTCGTCAACCCCTTCCACCTGTCTACCGGAATTTCGGAGGGCATTGCTTGATGAGTGGTGTAATATTCCCAAGATCAGATTGATAATTTGATACTCAGCATGCGTAGGCGTTGTAAGGCCTGTATTGCATCGTCCGGGAGACATCGTACTAACCATCATACTAACCATGTTATACTGTTTTTTGTAAATAGGTTCTTTTTTGAAATTTGCTCCAGGGAGTAAAAATCGCAATTTTTATTAATTATGTCAAGCATATAGCATCTTTTTTTCTCTTTACCTTTTGTTTAATAAATAGACTTTACAAATAAGTCAAATTTGTTTTGCTTCTGTCTCTTTCTTTGCCTGAACTTCATTATCCTTCATTTATGGACATGAGTGCATTTACTATATTAAAATTAGTTTAATAATATTTCAAAAAGAGTTCTTCAGAGACTAATTTTTTGAATTCTTCTACTGTTGAAAATGATAAGTTTTTTTTACTATTAAGGTATCTGACTACCCTAAAATTGTGAATTTTGCCAAAAAATGACAAATTGTTTTTATGATTTTATTTTATATATCATCTTATAGCTTTATAAAAATAACAGGTTTATTATTTTTTGTTCTTTTAGAACAAAAACTACAAGTGTTTTAGTAAAAGCAGATGTCATTACTTTAAGCAAGATGTCATACTTTAAAATACGTTTTACACGAAATGTCTTTCTTTGAAAATGATCAAACGAACTCGACTAATGGTAAAAAAGTTTTAAAAACAATTAGCTGAATTTTTTTTGTATTCTGTATAATAGTAGAAGTGCTTTAACCTTCAGATTTATCAACCACTTTTTTATTAGACTGTTTTATTACAAAATTTACAGTCCTTTATGTTAATATAATCACTGTTTCTTAAGCAATTTTATATAATAACTAAGATGAAGTGCTCTAGTTTTTGTATGAATTAAAATATCTCTTATTCTGAAGGTCATTTCAAAAATGAATAACATTGAAATTTGAAAATTTGTTTATAAACGTCTGATACAAAATGGGTCCTAGTTTTTATTTTTTGTAAATTTTTATAATTTTTTCCCATTTGATTAATAATAATTTCTTTTTCTCTTCTTAATTTTACCACATTTCTCTTAAAATGCACTAAAAATAATTACGAAAAATCCACATATCTCCATTAAAAAGCTGTCGGAAGTAGTCGGATACCTTAAATGCTGAATTTCTACTATTAGTTTTTCAGATATTGAAATAGATTTGCGTGCATGAGGGAATGCTATAGAGTCTAACTTTTCAACGAGTCACTCTTCTGTTCAGTCACAGTGTACGAATCTGTCTTTGACGAATTATTAAGTCAAATCCGATGCAAATCTTCTAAATCTAAGTTACATGTTCCTCAATACCAATTAGTGTGAATTCAGATTTTTTCAAATTCTTCTATTAGCAACGACAAACCACATAACATGCACTACAACAACTATATTCAAAATCACACGGTAGCATAACTTACAGAAATTGATTCAATAAAAAGAAATCGGAACTTTAATTATGGTTGAACATTGTCCCAAACGAAATAATTTTTTTATTTCTACCATAAGTGCTTGAATTATCCCTTCTGATAGGAAATAAGCGTAAAATCCTATTTTGTAGGGATTGACAAGTATTTGTTAGTCGAGTTACCACATCTGACAACAACTGCGAAGAGCCACATTACGCGAAAACATTATAGCATGATTTTGGGCCGTCTTCGACAACAACTGGTTAATGCAGCTCTATGTTATTGATACTATGATCTGAAACGGGTCTATCCGCGAGCTTATTACTAATCCTCTTGGGGAAAACTGTTTCTTTTAAATGTTGTTCTGTTGAAAACTTTCTCCCGAAAAAGAACACACGGTTTATGTAAAAGAAGAATGATATTTGAGCATTAACTTTTCGGTGAGTGGCGTTAGTGGTTAGGAGTTAGAAGTTAGTAGTTTGGAGTTAGAAGTTAGTGGTTAGAGTTAGGAGTTAGGGAGAGAGGTTAGGAGTTAGAGATTAGAGGAGTTAGAGGTAGGAGTTAGGGTTAGAGTTAGTTAAGTTAGTGGTTAGGAGTTAAAGTTAGTGGTTAGGAGTTAAAGTTAGTGGTTAGGAGTTAAAGTTAGTGGTTAGGAGTGGTTAGGAGTTAAAGTTAGTGGTTAGGAGTTAAAGTTAGTGGTTTCGAGTTAAAGTTAGTGGTTAGGAGTTAGAAGTTAGTAGTTAGGAGTTAGAAGCAAGTACTTAGTGGTTAGGAGTTAGAAGTTAGCAAATAGTGGTTAGGGGTTCGAAGTTAGCGGTTAGGAGTTAGAAGTTAGTGGTTAGAAGTTAGTGGTTAGGAGTTAGAAGTTAGTGGTTAGAAGTTAGTGTAGGAGTTAGAAGTTAGTGGTTAGAGTTAGAAGTTAGTGGTTAGGAGTTAGAAGTTAGTGGTTAGGAGTTAGAAGTTAGTGGTTAGGAGTTAGAAGTTAGTGGTTAGAAGTTAGTGGTGAGGAGTTCGAAGTTAGTGGTTAGGAGTTCGAAGTTAGTGGTTAAGAGTTCGAAGTTAGTGGTTAGGAGTTCGAAGTTAGTGGTATGGAGTTCGAAGTTAGGGGTTTGGAGTTCGAAGTTAGTGGTTAGGGGTTCGAAGTTAGTGGTTAAGGGTTCGAAGTTAGTGGTTATGAGTTAGAAGTTGGCAGTTAGAGGTTAGTGGTAAGTAGTTGTGAGTTAATCGAGAGTTGCTCCACGATTAATTAATGAATAATTAAAGATTGCTAATTGACGATTCAGTCAATAAGTTGGATTAGGTTAATGACGACCAGAGGTCGAAAAGCTGATAACAGAATTACGGTAATTTGGACCGTAGATAACCAAAGCGTTAATTGAATTATAGTTAAATATTAATTATCCTTTCTACCGTACTATTGCTCCTTACTTTAAAAAAAGTGCATTTCTTACCCTGGGTTGTTAGAATTAATAGATAGAATAGTAAAATAGATTTGTTCTGATTATGGCTTATCTTTATTCTAACCTTCAACACCAATGAATGTGACAGAACGTTCATTACAAATCGTTCAACGATAGATAAACACTGTGCTGCGTTCGGTAGCATTATGCATCCTTCAGAGTGTACCCGATTGTACTTACTGGCTAGAAATTGTCCTTTCTCACATGACATGGATTAGCTCGAAAGCTCAGCAAAGTACTCAGAGGCTCTGCTGGCCACCGGTTCCTCATGGATGCCATCGTTGACATCACTGTGTCCGGAGGAAGTATTTAGAAAACAGTTACAAGATTGCAGTTTCCTCAGGCCACAGTTCTTTTGCTCATTAACTCTTTTACGATGTGTAGCTGCCTGTACGCTCACCCGATGTAGTCTCATAGCTTGTTAGCGCTGCTGCTCTTTCTGTAATCTGGAATCGAAATAAATTAAACAACATTTATTGTTAGATGCTACTCTATTCGTCGATTTCAATTCCATTGTTTTAGTAGATTTGAATTTCCATTGTCCACCGTTGATATGCATATGTTATAAGGACAAACATTTATGTTTGAAAATTTTAAGTTTATGAATTTCAGAATGAATTGAAAAAAAAAAAATATTTTGGCTGAAAACTTATTGTTGTAAAATTACGGATTCAATAACTATTTAGAAAGTGATTAAATAATTTGAATTATTAATAGTTATTAAATAATTTGATAAAATCCCGTGTACAATGAGAAAAACTATTGTATTCTGAGTTGGGTAATGTGTGAAGAACATATTTAAATCTAAGGAATATTTTATTTGCCAAGAGAAAACATTTAGAACGAAAAATTTAAAACTTAGTTCTATATCTTTCTAACTACCGAGTAAATTTTATAACTATGCATTTTATCCAAGAAACTGCATTAGAAAATTTTCGTACATACATATAATTTCTTAAAATTGACGTGACAAGTTTTCAGCTATATAAATTTAACTAAAACATATATAGACATTTCATTATACTTTCTTTTTGAATACTGCACCAAAAATTTCTAATCTACATAAATTTGCATTCATTTGGGTGATTCAGACTATACTAGAAATTAAAAAAATTTAATATAAAAAGTTTGACACTCCGTTAAAGGATCCGAATCTTAACTTCATGAAAAAGAAACATTTTTGAAATTATTAAAGACAAGTAATTTATTTTTCGAGGGAAAAAATGTACAAGCGACTTATTTGTCTACTTTTATGAAAATCACCTTACATTGCCTGACAGAATTAAATAAAAATCCTCTAATGCATGAGCAGATTAAGACATTTCTATACAAAATGGAACATGAAAGTTAATGCCTTCAAGGAGCTTTAAATTAAATCATGGCAAAAGAAAGTTGGATAATAAAATTACTGAAAATACGCCACTACTGTCCTAATCTCATACAAAACAGTGTTAACAGCTCATGGTTCATAGGTTCCTGAAATAAGTCTATTATACTTAAAGGATTTTTACTTGAAATCTTTGTTCTTCAACTTTATTCGTCTTATATAAAAGAATGTATTGGCATAATATGCAAGTAGTCTTAAACATTACATCAAAAATTAAATATGTAGAAGTTATTTATTTAAATATGATACGATCAACTTATAAATATTTTAATTATATCAAACATCTTCATACATTAATATTTCATTTGTAAGTCCAAGTGAATGATCTTGGAACACATTTATTCACCACCCCGTTAAAGGTCGCTAATCACACGCGATTTACCTCAGAAATTTGAGCGATGTTCAAATAACAAGGTTGGCACCTGAGCTGGGGTCCTACTTTCCGTGCAACATCAACTCTGGCCTTAGGATTTTGAAAATTCCAAAAATACCTCTCCTAATGTGCATCGTTCCTATATGTGATAGGTTTTTTTAGAAGAAATAAGACTAAAACTCATTTAGATTATCATCAAGCTCACTTTTAATGCCATAACTCCTCGGATATTGTGACCAATTCAATGCCTTGATTTTCGTTTGATATTTTATTTCATTTTTAAGTTCTGGTTGCCAAACAGGGTTGGATACTTCTTGAGTGAGTGAGTGAATATTAACGTCGCACTGCTCAGCTACACGAGGGCTTTTGGCGACGGACCTCGTAATTTTGAACTATGGTCAAATGACGAGGACGACACTTGAGCTGGCACTTCCATTCCTAACTACCCCACCACTCCAACGGGAGGACATTTGAGCTCTCGACAGATTTAACGTGCATCGCTTCCCTACACGGTGGGTCTTAAGTGGTACTGGGCTCAGACTCATAACATGCGTGTCATGTACCGATACCTTGACAACTTGGCTACTGCAGCCACTGGATAGTACTTGAGCCCTTTGATTAGAAAACAAAAATTTGGTGCTCAATTTTTGTAGTTTTTTTTTATCAAATTGGAAACTATGCAAACCGCCAGGAAATGGAAACCTACCAAGACCAGCATTTTCTAGCGGTTTTTTTTTTGAACGGCAGTCAGTTTTAGCCAAATCTTTGACTTGGAAAGTCTGCTTTAGGAAGTCACTGGTTTTTCCAGTGTAGCTAGGAAAGAAGAAATGTCTGGAAGTGATATAACCTATAGATTTTTTTCAATTTTTGATTAATAAATGTTTGCTTGGTGTATTGTATGTTGCGTTACTTTTTTCTATTTTTAAATTGAAACTGATTTCAAAATAATTTTTATAATTAAATTAAATATTTATTTCCTCATCCATTTCTAAAAGTACAAATATATCATTAGAAAAGTAGGCGGGTCTCTGTTGCTCTCTACCGTATATCCATAACATCTGGCACTTTGCGGACAACTTTACAACCGTCTGTGCAAAACGTGTAAAATTGTCACACCTCGTTCAATTTCAGTCAGTCTCAGTTGAGTTTTGACAAATCATTTATCAAATACATTGTGCAGTATTGATATATTTAAAAGTATTTTATATCAGAGTAAATGTGTCTTTTATTTTTTGTCACATATTTTATTTTGTTTTCTTTCAATAAATTATTAATTTTTTAAAAAATAATCTGTTATTTCTGATTTTTCGATATGCTCACAGGCCCCATATAGGTTATCAAGCAGGCCTGGAGAGCACGTTTTCACAGTTTGGGAATCACTGCTTTGGCAATATTTGGCGGAAAAAAATCAGTTGGCTAAACTAGGCCTTTACCCCATACGACCATAAACGCTTTATCGGTGTAATAATACGCTGGTAATCGGTGCAAAAAGGGTCCATATCTCATATTCCTAAAGATCAATGCATCACAAGGATAATGCATATTAAATATGTTAGGAAAATAAATCCTCACTCTTTAGCGTGATATAGAAAAGAAAGATTGGTTCTAGATCAGTTGATGATTATTTTCTCGTTCGATTTTAATTCTAAATAACATAACAAGATTTATTGTTAATAAATCTCATATTTTTCATGTATAATGTTTATCAACCAATTAATTAGGTTTCCATGAATCGATTACTTTTATAAAATATCCTTTATACCTATAACATATCTATTAGCTTGTGACATTTTACAAAATAGATGTCAAAGACAAATATTCGGTTATATGTGCTATTGATATCAGTTTGGAAAAAATACATATACAGAGTAAAAAGATTTCGCTTAAGGAAAACTTCAAGTAAAATTGAATAAATCCATATGATATAAAAACAAAAAGAACCGGAAAAAATCTTTGAAATAGTCTGCCCTTTAATATTCTCCATTGAAGTTTTTTTTAAAAAAAATTATGGATGTTCATTAATTTGAATTTAACAGTAAAATAAAAGATGTAAAATGTTAAGATTTTTGGGAGATATAAGACATATATTGATTTTCTGATAACGTTTTTGCTCGCTGAAAATTTGTCATAAAGAAATAATTTTATTATTTTCCAGGAATAATAAACTAAAACTAATATGCATAACTATTTTGATTATGTTATTTAAATTTAACATAAAATGTGGAAAACAATAGTTTCATGAAAAAAACCCTCTAAGTTAATTAAAAAATTGTTTTAATGTAAAACAAATAAAACAATTTCCTTGTACCTAAACTATCATTTGGAGCATGCAGAAGTAAGTAAAAGGAACAACGAAATACCCGAAGAAAAAAAAAAGATTTTTAGATTCCAAAACTATAGAATAAAATCAATGAAAAAAATGTTACAAAATCAAATCAATAAAGTTACACAAAGCAAATCTAAATTATAAAGTCAAAGCAATAAAAAATTATGAAATTAAATAAATTAAGTTACAAAATCAAGCAAATTAACTTACGAAATCGAAATGCCGAAATTACTTTCACAAAATAATGTGCATGCAACTTTACTGAAAATAAAACCTGAAAAAAAATTACTATAGAGCATTTGATTTTCAGAGAATTCAGTTTGACTTTCAGAAATTCTTCTTTCATAACCTTAAAACAAAAAGCTTTGCTCACCGCTAACACTGTAGTAACAAATTTTGGAAGGGCAAAGGCTAAATCGGTTGAAGTATACTTTAAATTACCATGAGCAGAAGAAATTTGAGATTTAAAAACCATTCAAGAAATACTACAAGAAAATCACTGTGGAATGGTCTGGAAAATGTCTGTAATGAGGGAGATGATTGAGTGTACAGACTTTTCCAAAGAATGACAACTTTTTCTTGAAAAGGATTTGGGGAAAATTAACCAGAAAACCAATGCCAAGCTTGCAGTTTTGCTGCAGTTGTTCAAGCCCAGCCCAGGAAACTCCAGTATGGCCACAAATCTCTTTAGTTGTATGGTTATTACTTACAAATTTAGCAATTGAAATAGATTATTCATTTCGAGTTTTAAATTCCAATACCATATATTATGAGAAATAACAAATTTAAGACTTCACGATTATTGGTTTTGCTTCCATCGGTAAAGGCATTTTAAGGTATATGGGAGTTCTGAAAAAAGGCAATAAGCAGTCTTAGGTATACTTAGAAAATGCATAGATATTTCAACTTACCACTTGCTAATCAGCTATTACAAATTGAAAGAAATTTACAAAATAAAATATGGTTTTTTGGCTATTAAACGTTTACATTCTTTTACTATATTTCTTATTCGTTGTAAATCAATAGCAAATGCATACAAAAACATACCTTTAAATTCCACAAACAGTTTTTTCTTTTTTTTTGTGAACATGAAACGTGAAATCGATTAATAATTTTAATCGAAACATTGCAATGTAGCTTACATAGTTAATTGTAAGAAATAATTTTATTTTTTTATCTAATTTTTAGAACAGCACTAATGGTTTTAGTACAGTGTAAAGAAATGAATCTTAATATAATAGGAAGTAACGAGCGATAATAAACAACAGTTATCAATTACTCCCACAAAAAATGTGATTTTACTAAATTTTTAAACATTTTAATATTGAAATAACATCCTGTAGTGCTGTTAAATACATTCATACCATTTTATAGAATGTTAAAATAAAATGAAATGCCTGTGTGCTGTTTTGGCTCAAAATTTTAAGATAGCTTTATTTTTTACATGTAAAAAGTTACGCTTTTATTAGACTGTAGAAAACATATTTTCATTGACTTGTTTTATTTACCATCTTATCCCTCCTTTGACTAAATATTTATCATATAGTTTTCTAAAATAAATATGTAAGAGTTTTTAGCTGAAGTGAATAAAAATATACATTTTCTTTCAAATTTCTTTTTGCTTTTAAGCAAATAAATACTGAGAGGCTTTAACTAAAAAAACTGAGAGACTAACTAAAATGAATAAAGAGATACATTTTCTCTGAAACTTCTTTTTAAACTGAGCAAGCTAACACATGAGTTTACAGATTTTTATTTTTTTAATAATGATAGAAGCGTTAACATGTTTGTTATTTTATATTTTTCATGTTTTGTTGTAAAGAAAACTGTTGAATTTTTAAAGTTCCACAAACTTTTGTCATGGTAATAAAAGAAGACAACAAAAACAGAAATCAATTATATTGAAACTATTGAAAGATATGGATGTTTGAGTTTACAAAATATTTCTAAAGCTTATTATACCAACGTGTTCCCAGCTATCGAAACTCTTTGAAATACCTTTTTTTATTATTTTGTTTCAATAACCATAACATTTTGTACCGGAGGTTTTGTTTTGCTTTGTGTTTAATAGCAGTATCAAAATTCGAAATATTTTTCAGGCAGAAAAATGTCCTTATACTAGCATAAGTTCGACTATTTATAGCGCAAAGATTTTATTTCAAGTATGACAATGTTGCTTCAAAGGCATTTTGTTTTACTTTAGTATTCTATGCAGAATTTTAAACCACAAAGATGAAATGGAATTGCTGCGAAATTTTATCAAACATGGGGATGTAGTAACAAAACATTACTCTAGTTCAAGCTTCGATGTTTGTATTTGAACGTTTCTGAAATCATTATTTGCAGAAAGAACTATTTATTTTCACGCTACCTTGTACTTAAATAAATAATGTTCGAATTTTATAAGGCTAATTCGATTCACGTAAAAGTTATTTAAAAAAAACTCTAAACACAGCGAATACAAAGTATTGAAGAAATACGCCATACAAAGGTATAGCATAAAATAGAAGAATATATAATAAGATAAATAAAAAATTTATTTAAATGTATTTTTCAAAGTGAAAAAATAATTAATAATATTTATTTTATGCCCGATTTGGTAATACTGAAGTTTTTAAATTGAGAGTAAAGGCAAATTTACAATCTTCAAAAAGGTTCATGAAATTTAAAAACCAAGCAATGCAGGCCTACTTTTAAAACAATTAAACATCATTATAAGAGTTTGCACTTTATAGTAACCTGATACCTAATTTAAATTTTTAAACAAAAATTGAGAAAAGGAAATTCGAGAAAAAAAATTTGTTTATAACGCATTTAAATGATCTTTTAATGAGAAAACAACATTAATGAGTATAAATGACAGAATGGAAATGCTATTGTTAAAAAGAATACGAAAATAAAGCCTTAATTGCTTTCAGTTAATTTGAATTAATTAAAATTAAGCGCAATAGCTTTAAGTCTTGATAACTTTCTTTTTCAGCTGTTACAAAAAGAATATATTTAGATTCGTATTCAAGAATACTTAAAACCTTTTAATTTTTTGGATCTCTGAAGTAATTGCACTTTTAAAAATTATTCTTGAAACTGCAAATGATCATTTTTGTTAAAAAAAACATTAAAAATGATTATTAAATGACACAGCAATTAAAGATTTGGTAAAAGAAAAATTTTTACGAGCAAGAAAATATTAATATATGTTATTTAAAATACAATTTTGAGTTACAAAATAAAAACATTGCCGCTTTGAATGGAGTAAACAATAAATCTACAGACTCTTTAAAATTCGCTTCGACATTAAAATGAAAAAAAAAATGGAAATTATTAAATGTTGCAGCTTTTTTTTAAGATGCTAATAAATATGTTTTTAATTTCCTACATTGTTGATTAGCATTAAAATATTAAAATGTAAATTTGCTTCAAAAGTGATAAAAAATGGTTATTACGATTGCTAGTAATTCAAAGAGATACTGTTTATATATATATATATATAAACTTAATATCGAAATTAAACAAAAATTAAAAATAAAGCTTTTTTCCAAACTGTTGTTATGATAATTATTCTAATTATGAAATGTTCCTTTTTTATTTTTATTAAAATAATTTTTGTGGCTCTTTCAATTAGTTTGAAATAAATGACATGGAACTAAAAGAAATAAAAAAAAATATAAATACGTAAGAGTTTTTGGAAAACATTTTTTTTTACCATAAGGAAAATTAGTGATATTTAGAAAGATAGTTTAAGTATCTTACTTAAGATAAATCCTTTTAAACTATTATTTGATTCCACATAGTTTTAATGAATTACATTAACAAAAGTCTTTTTATAATTAGCAAATATACGAAACATGTATTAGAAGTGCAATTAAAAGGTTTCGAAAATATTAGCTAAGAACAAAGAACAGTTTACCTTCTAAAGTACTTAAAACACTTAATTTTTTTTTTATGGTATGTGTGTTAGTAAATCTAAAGAATATTTTTTTCAAAAAAAGTAAAATAACTTCGGTTATTTTTACATAAGGCTGTATTGTGCCTCTTTTAACAAAAAAAGGTTTTTAAAGAATACAACTTTAAAATCAATTATTGATTTTTTTTTCAGAATGTGTTATTAAAATGATTCTGAAAAACAATAAATTCCACAACTACTTTTTAATCTTTTTTATAAGAAACGAATTTATACTTATATATTTTTTTATTTAATGTTTTTAGTTTTTTTCAAATGATTTAGATTTCTTGGATTTCTGGAAATAAATACATTAAAATCTGACCTTTTGTTAAATTTCAATAACTATTTTTTGTAGCAAAACAGGAGAAAATCTATGAAAATTAAAAAAAAAAAAACTAGAAATTTCAAACTTAAATCAATGTTAACTACGTATGTATAAAAGTTTCTACTCAAGAAATGATAAGACTATTTTGAACAGAAAAAATCCCTAGGCAATATTTAAAATAAAAGTCTCAAAGATCAAAAACAATTTTTACCAATAAATTCAATAATGTTTTCAAGCATTTAAACATAAAACAATAAAACTCTCCGTTAAAAACATATTTGTATGCCTTTAATGCCTGTACAAAGTTTCATATAATTAAATGAATGGGTACATGTTAGAAATAAGAGTCAGTTTTTTTCCTTAGAAACTTATATTAACCAAGTCCTTAAGCATAATTATAGTTTAAACTATCAAGGTTCTATAGTGCCTGCATCTCTTCTTTACCTAGCTTTCAATTGTCTTTATTTATCATAAGTATCTAACTTTTCTTATTTGACTACAAACATATCCCTTGAAATGAAATAAATCTAGGCAGGATATCCAAATTTGGTAACTATTTTTATATGCATTTCTTCAGTAAAAAAGATGTACGAAGTTGAAAGATGTTCTGATGTATGAAGTTGAACAAAAACTTTTTTGGGTATTAATGACCACAGAAAATTTTAAAGATATTTTTATAATTACTCTAATAAAAGAATACTAAACAAATTATAATTAAAATGTTTAAATTCATAGTATAATTACAGAACCAAATTTAATTTTTACTAAAAGGGTTATATTTTTGGCACGTATATTTTAAAAACATACTTAAATATATTGATTGCACTTAAAACAAAAATTTAAACTTCTAGAGAAGTTTCTTCTTCTACAAAACTTCCAAAATGAAAATTAAACGTCTAGAGAAGTTTTCACAAACTTCCAAACTGAAAAATTTAAACGTTCAGAGAGTTTTTCTACAAAACTTCCAAATTGAAAAATAAACGGTCTAGAGTTTTCACAAAATTTCCAAAATTGAAAAATTTAAACTTCTAGAGAAGTTTCTTCTTCTACAAAACTTCCAAAATTGAAAAAAGAGAGAGATACAGAGACAGAGAAAAACGGGGAAAGTTCTTAGGAAGGAAATAAGCAAACAAACACTGTAATAAAGTAAAGAATAACACGTATGACATATTTGTTAAAGAACATACATAATTTTTAGTTATATTGCTGCTTCAATAGATAGCATATATAGTACAAAGAAAAAAATGATTTATGTCCTATAAAATTATTTACAAAACTTGGAGTTATTAAATAAATTTCAGGCCTTATGAATGTATAGCGCCTATTTTTGTAAATAAGTAATATAAAAATAATTTCTTAAGTTAATTACCAGTTTTATCAACAAAGAAAATATTTTATTTTAGTTACTTTTTATTAAATATTTATAAAAATTATTATAAGTATGTATATGCATATTTCAGAATCACAGTATTAAGTGAAAAAATATAAAGCAATTTTGTATTTTCCTTTCTATATATGGTGTTAGACTATTTTTGTTTGGAACTATTTTCATTCAATAAATTTAATTAATCTAATAAACTAGTATAGTTAAAAAGGAAACGCATTCTCAGAAATTAGGCCATTTCAGGTGGGATTCGAACCCTCGACCTTTGGATTAGAAGTCCAACGAGCTATCCATTGCATTACAGGGACACACTGATTAATTTTTCTTTCTATATATGATGTTGGACTATTATTTTTGTTTCTTACTATTTTTTCATTTTTTAAATTTAATTAATGAATTAAATTTGAAAAAACTGTATTAACATCAAGTGTCATCCTTCAGAAGTTTAAAAAAATGTATTTGAACTTGAACGGATGAATATAAAATATTTTATTAATTTGAACAGGATATATAAATAAATAAATATACATAGGGAGGAATGTGAACTAATGTTAGTAAATGAAAAATTACTTAGTATAAGTAGGAGGCTACCTGTATAGTTTGAAATAAATAAAATGGAAAGAAAAAAAATAGAAGGCTTATTTATAAAATGATTTTTATGAGAAAACCACGTTTAAAAAAAATCGTAAAGTTCTTAAGGATATTTTTATGCTCATACACTTTTTATAATGGATATGTGCATTTGGATGTACGGCGTTATGAAGGTTTTATATATTATTTTTATACACAGAGATTTACTAAGGTTAAATAAAAAAGTAATTGATATTATACTATCTGACTTTGAATAGGGTTTTGAAAATATCCCCTTAATATCGCAAAGCTGAAATTAAAAATGACACATTCCTTTCCCTTAAAGTGTTACATAAAATGAAAAAAAAGTTAAGGAATCTATATTAGACAGTAAATATGTATACACGAAAGTTTTTTTTCTCAATTATAAATAAACAAATGTATATGTTGCTATTACAAGACTCGAACATTTATGCAGTTTTTCCTAACACAATACGTAAACGCCTTTACAGCATTTTTGGACATCATAGATTGTGTTAGCTTGTAAAGAAATAAAGAAGAAAAGAACTGGGATTGTTGGAGGCAAAAAATTAAATGCCACGGTCTTCTCGTAATTCGATCTTTCTTCTTTTCGTAAATCAGGTATCGAGGAGAAAGGATGGGAAAATAAACAAATAAATAAATGAAACTTGAGCTTTTATCAGGGACGGAACAGCTATAAAGAAAATAATTGAATTTTCCTTTATAAATAGAAGAATCTTGGCGGAATACCCAACTCTTTCCTTGAATAAAAATATCTGCAGGCTTTGTTCGTGTCTTTCTATTGTAGAGTTTGCTATTGCAATGACTTCGCAAATTAAATATTAGAATGCTGTAACGGAAATTAAATTAAAAGATTTTCTGTGGTAATTTTTGTAAAATGCAATCACAATTTCTTCTACTTTAAATTTAATAAATAGTTGAAATACTTTCTTTAAAAGAATAGTACTTAAATTTAAAACGTATAAGGATTTTTAAATTTGTTTATGCGTTTTTTTTTAGATAGGTGCATGTTTTACACTAGAAATGGATTTGTTTATGTTATTATTTATACTTTATTTAACTAATTAAAAATTTTAATTATTTTTAAATTTTATGATTGAGAGTTTTCCTTATAGTCAATGCTCCCTCTTACAGACATTGTTCATATCAATTATTTATAAGAAAATATTTAGTATTTGGTATACAAAAATGGCGATGAAGAGCTCAAAATTCCCTTAAATGCGGCGAATATTTCCTTCCTTTTTATTATTTTTCTGTACATTTCTAAAAGATACATTTAATAACTCTTACATTGATATATTTAATTGATTTTCTGAGGAAATACTATAACTTTTTTTGAATAACTTGAATGAGTTGTTTTCTCAAATACAATAAATCTACATGCATTATTTACTTTCCACAATTTGTGGCAAATATTTCGATATATGCTTCTTATCAACCTAAATTTACCTTCTACTTTAGGATTATTTTATTTTCCTAATTAGGCTAGGAAATACTCTTTATGAATATGAAAAGTAAACACTACTAAAAATTATCTTTTTACAAAATTAATTCAACTTAATAATCATTAAATTATGTGCATTTTCAAAATGGTAAGGTTAATTTGCAGGTTCATATAAGTATATAAAACATATTAATTGTTTTTAATTATCAATACGTATATTATTTATTTATTTAACAATTAACAGCTGTAGCTTATGGTTATAATTATGGTTAACAGTGTCGGTAGTAGTTGCAGGTATTAAAATGGGAAGTGTAACTTTTCATATTTGCACATACTGGGTGATCCAAAATTCATTGTACAATCTTTAAATCTAAGAACATGATCGTTTATTATATAGGAATGTAGGGGCGCAAGTGACGTGGTGAGGCACATGCACAAAAAATAAGAGATGAAATGAAAGACAAAGTGTTTAATGAAATCTTCGTTGACAAGGGTATTCTTCCTAGCTGTTCAGCACATGATTTATGAAATCTAGCTACAGCTCACATTGCTGTACCATCCACTGGCAGTCGGAGAAGATAGCCTGGCGAATTCAAAGCTTGTACTCGTTGAAAACGGAAGAGGTGTTAGCGATTTTCGTTTAACACTTTACAAATGGTTTGATGTCACACTTGCGTGACACTTGTCACACTTGCGTTATGACTCTTTGAACTTGACTCTGGTCGAACAGCCACAACGTTTAAGATGCTTTCTTCCAGGCTTGGATTGGGTACAACTCTTTGTCGAGGAGCATCATGCTTGGTGACACGGAACAAACGTGTTTCACGAAGTTGAAGATATAACCACTGAAAAATTCTGTTATCCGGCACTCGTCCATCAGGAAACTGCGCGTAATACATTCGTAGCGCAGCTCTGCCATTGCCATTTGCACGGTCGTACATGTAATGCATGTCTACATTTTTAGCATACGTAAAGTCTCCATCGTAAACGTCAGCACAATTGTGAATGTCGCTTTCTCCTACTGAGATGCATCATGTTGAACTGGGCTAGACATCTACTGCCTCCTACAGGCAAAAAACCAGCCGATAACTCCATTTCTCTTTTCTTTTAATTCCCTGTTTGCGCCTCACCGCGTCACTTGTGCCCATACATTTCTATTCAATAAATGATTGTTACAATGTCTTGTATCTACCCTTAAACTCTGTACCATGAATATGGGACTACCCTGTATATAAATCAGTTATATGGTTATTTTTTTTATCTTGGTTTATTATTTTTATTGCATATAAAATATTGTGATTCCTTTTATATTTGCTATTGAAATGTATATAACATATAAATTGAATGTACTATTGAAAAACAAAAGTATATTGCATACTTAACTTTATCTCATTCGTTGCATACATCTGTATTCTTTGTATTTTGTTCAAAGTAACGCATTTCTTAATTAAAAAAACATCTTAAAATGAACCACTATTTTGATCAATCACCAAAAGTATCTAAAAATATTTGTAAAATATAACTTATTAAAAATATCATGAAGAACCATTCTTTAAAAAAAGAAAGAAATTTCACGTGAGTATCTTATTTAGAGAGTATTTCAATTCTAAACTGCATTATTAAATCTTATCTTTGTAAATTATGGATTACATACAATACACAATCGAACAGTCAACCACAAAAGAAAGAGAGAACTAAATACATATTTGATCTTATATTATATCTACTGATTCAATCGATAGATTTAACTTAAAAAATAATTAAACTGCCCCAGATTTATATAAATTAATTTAAAAAAAAGTGCTGATAGCAATTATAGAATTTTTTTTAAAATTCCAATTTTTTAGAAAAAGATGAAATTTAAATTAGTTGTGTACACACAAGCCTTCATACAAGTTCAAATACTGAATATTTTACACTGTTCACACATCCACACATAGCCTATCAAGCTACAAATGTCTCATACTCGAGTTGTTGTGATTCGAATCTAATCTTACAACAGAAGTACTAATTGCCTAACAAAAAACCTAGAAAATAACTACAAATGATAAGTCAATAATTGTTATGAAATTAACCATCCCTACTCAAGAATTACGTGGAAGATCACTTAACACTTGCATAATCAAAATTTTACTGGCATGAATTATTTGCAGATACTCAGAACTGACACTTCCACAAAATGACAGAAGCTCTTGAGATTATATTGATGATCTCGAATCCAACGATTAATAAGATTTATCCAAGCACTTTCCTAAAAATTACTTCACTATCCTTTGCTTATACTTATGCAACAATGCACAAAATAATTGTAGTATCTAATTTTCAAAGTGAAAATCTCTAACTTCTAATCCAACTGCAGCTATCAATTTCATTCTCTCCTCTCACCCTTACTGACTTTTATATCTTAGAACCAATCCGCACAATACCTTTCCATTGTGAGGAGGTGACAGTCAAACTCTTAGTAAAAATTTAAAAATGTAACCACATACTAGTTTAAAAGCGAGTCTCATGAGAGGGTTCAATTCTTAGAAATCGAGACCTTCCAAAACGTAATACTTCTTTCCATTTTCTTCACAGTTTCTTAGCATATTTTTTAAAAGCTTTACCAGCTTTCTTCATAATTCTAGAGTGACTGTTTCAGACTATATTATCCGTTGCTTTGTCATTGGCGATATTCTGTAGTTCTTTTTAGATGATTTTTATTTCGGCTAGTTGTTAATAGGATTGCTTATAGGGTATGTGGTTAAATATATTCTCTATCCATACTGTTAACGCTAGAGAGTTTTTTTTTCTGAACTATGACTGACTAGAGGTTCAACGTTGTACATCTGAAATATTTCTTGAAAAGCTTGCACCGATTAGTTGCTAATCACCCCATACGTCTGCGATTTCTGTTTATTATCATTGGTTTTCATCCACAGTTTTTCTGTTGAAAATGATTACGTATCATTTCCCCCTTTTTTTAATGTATGCTGCTGACTGTAAAGGTGAGTACTCCAGTGATTTTAGCTACTTTTCTTATGTTGTTAACAAGTTTAGCAACGATCTTTTGCCATTCTGTTACATCATATTTTCTAATTACAGTTTAATTAAAAATATGAATGTACAACTTTTATAATTTTTACGATTAAAAATCTGACGAATTCATAATGAGTGTCAGAATGTCGCATTGAAGCTTGCGAGAATATTAATCACATAATTTGTTTAACTTCTACATTAGAAGAAGCTTCATAAAAATATATCTATATTTTTTAAAGAAAAGTGACTCACTCAGTTATTCACTCACTCATTCATCATGAGAACTTTGGAACTATTCGATGTACAGTCTTGGAATTTATCAGTCATTTTTTTCCCTTTTTGAGAAGAGATCCACTAAGAACAAATTTTGCAAAACCGAATCTCAAAGGGTGTTATAGATAAAAATTCCCATTTTTGAGCTACTACACCCACAGACTTGAAATTTGGCAAATTGTTTCTTTCATTGAGTGGAGTATCGTTAAGAGCAGAATTTTTCGGAAATTCCCATCCAAGGCTTGCTGCGGAGGGTTACGGAAACGTTATAGATATAATTTCCATTTTCGATACATTAGATTTATAGGTTTGAAATATTTTAAGCATGTTTCTTATGTTGAACAGAGATTCACTAAAATGATGTTTGAAAAATTTGCTTACGTGAGGGAGGGGAGGGGGAGCTAAAAGGGCGTGAATGATAAATAAAATTCATTTTTAGAAATATTCAAGTCCTGTACTTCTTAAACCAAAAGACGAAAGTTATAAAAATATTTTTCAATAGAATCGAATCTTAATACTAAGACTTTGATAACAATAAACTAAAAACAGTGCACAGTGTTTTAATGCTAGGAAATATCCAATGAAGTCATCAGATACTTTTCTGGGGGTGTTTATATCAGGCAAGCCTTTATCCTGTCTCTTATGCAGTATTCACATGGCCATATATGGGGCTTTTCTAAATGTAACCATTTTGCACAATATATTTATGCACATTTAAGTTTTTAATGTATCTTTTGTATAAAGGATAATAGCACGTTTCATAAAAGTAAACTGCTAGTTAACTTTTTTCAAAACAAAAATTATTACATTCTCTTATAAATTCAATTTAATATATTGCTAAGAGTTTTTTTTTAAATCTGGATTTTAGTTACTCAAGACTATGTCATAGCTTTTTAAAAGCGAATTTTACTATTTTATATCCCCTAGCTAAATACTGCGCTATTATTTCTTTACTTTGTTCTACTTAATAGTGTTGTTTCACTATTTTAAAGATAAAAATCTCCAGCTATTCTTGGAATACGAATTACTGATTCATGCTAAAAAAACTCAACAAAAAGTCAGATATTTCATAAATTGCAATTAGAGTTATAAACGAAAGAAATAATCGATTCTGTGTAAAATTGGAAAGAGTATGTCTTGCACCGAATACAGTAGATAAGCGAGGAAATATACGAAAGCAATTTTAAGATAATTAGTAAGAGTTAAAAAAAAAAAAGGAAACTAAACTTGACTTCATTTAGGGAGGAGAAATTTCCATTTCCCTTTTTTCCCATTACCTCACCTTTTATTCCGTTTTCAACTGGCTGACGCGTAAAAAAAATGCGGAAAGCAATTAGAAAGGGGGCATTTTCTAACGCGTTCGCAGAACACGAGTAGTTTCTCTTTAAATTGTTTCCTGGAGGCTGATTTTGAGGCGTTAATTACTACCTTTTGCTTCACTTAAATGACCCTCTATATCGCTTGCAATTAAATGAATCGAGTAAAAAAGCTCGTCGTCGCAGTTTTTTCGTTTTAATTATTTTTTTCGCTTCAAATGTATTGGGACATTTTGCTTCATTATACTATTTAATAAGCTCTTTGTGGATATAAAAAAGAAGAGACTGGTAAAATAGTGTTGCCCTATTGGGCAAAGTGTTTCCCGCTTTCGTTAATACTCTATTTTTCACTTAATGTTGTGAAAGAAATTCTTCTGGGAGTAATAAGAATTAATATATTATAATGATTGCATAGAGCGACTTATTTTACCATAAATAGAAAAATAAATTATTCAGAAAAAATTGCATGCTTGTTATAGCAATATATACATTAGGAAATTCTAACGTGCCAAACTAATTTAGTTAAATTAACAAGATAATCATAAATAAAACTTAGTTTTAGTTTTAGAATTTTGAAGAAATATATAGTTAACTCGCTAAAGTATTTACAGTTAGAATAAAAACTATTTTTGTTTTAGTAAATTATCTGTGTGTAGTGTTTACTCTTTTTTCAATAGTATTTAATTTTTTAAAGCAAAAAAAATGCATCAGTTATTATAAGTCGAATTCATGTGTGTACCACATGAGACAAAATTTTCAATTCTTTATTTTGTCGCGTCCCAGAGAACGCGAGCGTTGTGGAGGAGGGGGGGATTCGAGTAAAGATTAGCCCATTGTATTACCAACAAATGCTTATTGGTTATTTCACTTAATAATTCTAGACACTAAACCCGAGGAGCAATCATGTTCGATTAATTTAAATATCATATCACACTTATCTTAATCTTTGAGCACTCCACTACTTGGATTATCTTTGGATATTTTGCAACTGATTAACTATACGAACTCCAGTTTTTATCTTACTCGCGCTTCTATATCCGCTTTTAACACCAATAAAACACGCCTATTCTACTACTAACAATTAAAAGGAAGTTTCTAATTTACAGGAACACGCTAAGGTACATTTCAACTGAAATAACAGTTAAAAATATTATTTTACCTAAAAAGATTAGTGGAATCGTGGACAGACCCGTTATAATTTTAAGTTGAATACTTTTGTTAAGTTTTCATTGCGTTTTTCTTTTAATGTTTCTCTGTTTCAAAAAAAATCATATTAAACTTTTAAATTAAACAGATTTCGGATATAAAATACTGTAATCAATGCAAATTTTTAAAAAGAAATAGCAATGTTGTGGAAAAATATTTTTGAAAAGAAAATTAGAAAACTCTTATTTATATTTATATTAATCATAAGACAAAAAATTAAAGATTTCTTTAATTTGTTTCTTTCCAATAAATACATTAATTACTATTCCTCTAATCTATTTTTTAATTTAATTTTTCGTTCATTCTCTTTTCTAACGTAAGATATTTTTCACAACAAAAACATTTGTCAAGAACTTTTCAACATTTAATAATTATAATTAGTTTTATGCATATTTCACGTTTAGGTACATGATATCTTCACTGGCAAATTTTGCATGAGAAATTATATAAACAAATTTTATACGAGTTTATGAATTCTAATCATTACTCTGGAATATATAAAAAGATACTTTTACTAATTTCACAAATTTTTTAGATAACATATTAATTTGATGCTTTTATTATATACACTTTTTTTTCATGGAACGTTTCAGAAATTTTTTATGGTGATTCTTGGGAATTTTTAAAATTTTTGAAATATATCTTGAAGTACATACTTCTACTAAAATATATATTTATCTTTTTGCTACATTTAATTTTTTGTTAATTATTTGTTAATATAAAATTCGAACATAATACAATTTTCATCTTGGAAAACATTCGTATAAATATCTTGATCTATTTTGTGGAAAATTGATAACTTAACAAAATGTTGATATCTTAAGTTTTTTATATAATACATTTAATGATGTATTATTTTGGTTACTTAAAAACATTTAAAAACAAATACTTAAGCTTCTTAGGGTATTTTATAAATTTGGTACTGTAAATTTTTGAGACTTTTCCTCGAAAAATTTTATTTTAAAGACGGAAAGTAAATGAAAATATATGCACGAAACTCATTGTTTTTGAAACATATAAAAATTAAAGATTTGCTCAGTTTTGAAATATTTCGGATAAAAACAATGAACAACTGAATTTAGCATAGTTAAAATATTTTATTTTGCAATGGAGAAGCAAAAAGTATTTAAATTAAACTGAATAACAAAGTCAAGATTTACCAAGTCATGATTTGCAAATTCAAGAATTAAACTATTTTTAAATTAAAATTTTTTTTTTTTGTGAGGAATATTATTTAAACTTTGTTTGTTTGAAAATACACGAAATGAAATAAAATGAGATAAAATGGTATGATTTCTAGTTTTATATTGCATAAAAAAATATAATTTTGCCTATAAAAGGAATGATATTAATTATTATTAAAGAAAGTTGTTTCAGTAGGTTATAATATTTTGAATCGGATTTTATCCAATTTTACAAGTCTTTTGTTGGATTATAAAGAGTTCTATGCATTGCAATTCTAATAATTTGCTTTACTTGGATTTGTCTTTAGTCTATTTCCTACTCATATTCTTTTTGATTAAATTGTTTTGACTAAGACCTGTTTCATTCAAAGAATTTTATATATATTGGTATTATTATTCTTACCTATTGTTTGTTTTTTCTTTTCTGTATAAATGTTCAAGGCTTAATATTAGACAAGAAATATTTTAAACTATATTCAATAAATTCTTTAATTCGAATAAATAAAAGTATTTTCTATCAGTGACAAAATTTTCAATTAAATATTTAGATATTAAATTAGAATGTTTTGAAAAATTAAAGTATTTTAAAATCGCATTCGGTTAATATATTCAATTTAAAAAGAATATTTGGAAAAGGTAGTCTTAGTGCGTTTTTCAGCACCTATGTGATTTTTTTATTTAACGTTAAGGAACAAATTAACGAAGGGTTTTTCTTTCTTTACGTCTTAACATTTTCTTAATTAGATTTGACAGTAAATAAAAACCTTTCATCTGTGCAGCCATTAATTAAAAAAAACTTGATTTGCTGGAAGAGAATAAATTTACACATTTACAAAAAATAACAATTTGTTTTTGAATTGCATTTACCCGGCTTATCAACTTTTTTTTATGTAAATTCAACATATGTTTTAGATTAATATTATTTCTTTAGCTTAAAGACGGGTTATTAAATTCTTAGTATAAAAAGGAAGTAATTAACATTTTTTTAAAATTCCATGAAATGATTTTGAAGAAAAAAAATTCTAAAAACTGAATTAAATTAAAAATTTATGCTACTGCTTGACTTTAAGATTCATAACTTATGTACTTACAATTATTTCAATAAAATATACTATGTTTAAATTTTTTCAATTCAAACTTTAAAAGGGATTTTTATATCAAAGCTGTGATAGAACTTTATACTAATAAATATACCTTCATTAGAATTTGATTGATTATTTTATCAAAGTCACTCTTGGAAGCAAAAATTGGATGCATCTTAGCTCAATAATGAAGTTTTAATTTTCGGGTGCAAGTAATTTACTAATAAGATTCACTTCGTAAACTATGATAACTTTTAACTATAGAGTAACACCAAAACTCATATTGATATTTTGAACCTTAGTCTTAACGAAGATGACTCCAGAGCTGCAACAACATGAGAGAATTTTTGAAAATAAACCCTTAACTTGGTTTTGTCTCAATTTTGTACCTCACCTGGAATTTCCACCAAGCGAAGTATAAGCAGACAGTGATTCTATCGAAATGCCATATCAAATTTGTATAAAATTTTGTATCAATGTCTTTTCTCCTATGGCATCAGTTCTTCCCTCAATATATAAATGTAATTTATCTTTTTATTTAAAAGATTATTATTATGACTGTTTCTTAAGATGTTGCACGATTAAGTGCTAGATTTTAATGTTTAAGCTTAGGAATTTAGCTATTTATCTTAATGTTAATAAAAATGTAATGTTTTGAGTTTTTCAGACTTTTAGTTAATGGTTCTTGAGTTTGTCTGCGTAAATGGTCACGGATTAATTTCATTATAATTTGCATCAATGATTAATGGACATATCATTGCTGTCAAAATGTCCAGAAGTCTTCATTACTTCTTACAACGAATATTGAGAGGAATCAGTATACGAACACGAGATCTGTTTTGAATATCACCTTTCATGGTGCTCATAATTATAACAATTCGTCACCCACTCTCGCCTTCCTAAAATTATTAAGAATTAAGTGGAAAACAATAGACCAGTGCTTCACAAACTTTCTATACTGGCGACCCAATTTTCAATCATAATTTTCGTCGCGCTCCCTACCATACAATAACAACGTACTGAATTCAGTAGTAATATACTTTAAAGAAGAGCTGCAATACGACTTTGAATATAAACCGTGTGATAGCGGTCGGTTCCTTCGTACGTCTGAACTCTCTTGTCTACCTGCAAACCTGGCTAGATGTGTGAGAGAAACAGAATAATCCACGTACATGTTTTCAATCTAATCAATTTATTAATTCTAATTATCAATCAGACACGATGCAATTCTAAATAAGGTAGATGATACATAGTAGAGCACGGAGGTGAGATTCTATAACACGGTGATACTACTACAGACCCTCAACTGAATCTAAGACAGCTTAAATACGCTCAAATATAACTACGTCGCACACTAATAAACTAGCTTCTACTTAATCAAACTCACAGTACCTGAACCTTTTATGCATCGGATCCTTGACTGGAAACTTGCAGGTGCTCTCTTCTGCTTGATCAATGTCGTTAGCTCCACGCGCTGTAATCTTTAATTAATTCCACTCCTTTTCAATCTTCAATTAACAACTAATTCGCAAACTTTATGTTAACTCCTACTTGCCAACTTCATCGTCTTAACTCGTGAACTCGTGAAAACAGAATTTATATAATATACCTCATTTACATTATCACGTTTCCTTACTCGATGAAAGTTGATTGAAATAAATATTTTCCTTAAAGAGATAGGAAGGGATTAGTAGAGCCGTGTATAGATCCGTCACAATCGTACAAATTATCAAGATAATTATTAATTTTGTATTTAATTTTATGACATGCCTAAAGTGTCACTGGTAATTATTTAACATATTCTTTACTTTCAGTACTGTATAATTAATTATAAAACACATTGTGCGTTACTGATACATTTATAATTTATTATATCAGTGTAAATAGGTATTTTATTTTTTATTATGCAAAATGTATTGTGTTTTGCTTCTCTTCAGTAATTTTTTTAAAACAAATATTCTTTTGTTTTCGATTTTTCGATACACTCGCGCCCTCTTGTGGCCCTCTTGTAGGGTTATCATGCCCCCCCTCTAGGGGGCGCGCCCCACAGTTTGAGAAACGCTGCAATAGGCAGTAACAGCATGCGAACTATACTAACAAAATATCACAATTTTACTTAATTTTATTAAACACGTAATTATGAGAACATTCATTTAAGGTATCCTACTACCCTAAAATTGTGAATTTTGCCAAAAATTGACAAATTTTGTTTATGATTTTACTTTATACGTCATCTTATTAGCTTTATAAAAATACCAAGTTTATTATTTTCCGTTCACTAGAACAAAAACTACAAGTGTTTAAGTATGATTCTATTGCTTTACGCAAGATATATAATATATGTCATACTTTAATACTCCTTTTTCTCGAAATATGTTTTTTTGAAAATACTCAAACGGGGCCAGCGATTGCTAAAAAAGTTGTGAACATAATTTACTGAAATTTTTTCTGTAAGTTCTGTGTAATAGTAGAATTGGCTTAACCTTCAGAATTATCAATCACAGTTTTATTACAAAATTTACAGTCCCTTATGTTAATATTATCACTGTTTTTTTAAGCAATTTCATATAATAGCTAAGATAAAGGGCTCTAGTTTTTGTAAAAAAGAAAGTATCTCTTATCCTGAAGGTCATTTCAAAAATGAATAACATAGCAACACATTAGAATGAAAAAATTGAAAATTTGTTCATAAACCTTTGGTACGGAATGGGCCACGTTTATGCTATTTTTTTGTCAATTTTTACCTATTTTTTCCCATTTTAGTAATAATAATTTCTTTTTCTCTTCTTAATTTTTGCATATTTTTCTTAAAATGTACTAAACACATTTAAAAATAAGAAAAAATCCCCATATGTCCATTTTTTAAAAAAAAATTGTCGGAATCAGTCGGATACCTTAAGAAACGAATGCATTGGCTATTAAAATGAAGTATGAACTCCCATTTCATTTACTCAAAATATCCCTTATTTTACGTTATTTAATTTTTAAAGTACCGTATATTATGGCGTATTACTTGCACCTATACTTTTAAACATCATTTTCTAATTTTTAAGTATATTCTTTGTAAAACGCACACCTTTTTTGTGCAGAAATCTGAAATGTGCATGAGCAATGCTTTTATCTTTTGAAGAATAGAAATAGCACGTGATTTTGATAACTATTACTTGGAATAAAATGAAACCCGACATGATTCAAAAGTAATTTAAGAACTGTGTAGTATATCTAAAAATTTATATGAAACGGAAAGTGATTTCTTTTTTATGGATGAAAGTAACAGTAATGATGAAGATAGAACAGAATCCTCCTGAAAATACAACGAAAGAAGTATACCACGATTTTTTCATGTTATATACTAATGAAAGTTGTAAAAAAATGTAATGAAACACACACACATGTAAAATTTTATTTTTTTATGCTAATATTTTTTTCAAAGCCATCATTTTTTTATAGCTGGCGTATAAGGTACTACCATAAATTCTGATCTTATTTTTTGTGTTTAAAAAGCATGCTATGTGTAGGATTATACTTTAAGTTAAAGTGCCTTGGGCACAACGAATATGAATTAGTATTCTTTCTATATGGAAATTTCGGAAATATTAAATGTGCCGTTTTGACACATATTTTGAAAAAGTTAATTAACAATAATCTACCAGCCTATGATGGTTCTTTAATTCAATGTGAAGAAAGCAAGTTAAAAATTTACATTTTTTCTGTTTATTAAAAAATTTATTTTGTGAAATACATTTTTATAAAAAAAATTGATCTAAGTTAGTATAGCTTTGAATTAACATGTAAAATTATGATAAGTTACAACATGAATTATGTCATTACAAATTGTTGCTAGATAATGCACTTTTAGACACTGAATTAGTTTTTAGTGTACGAATGACGAAGCAAAAACTTTCATGAGTTACAATATGTAACAAAAAATTTAAATAATTGAAAGAGGGAAAAAGTTGATTTCAACTATTGACCTCAATATAAAAAGTCCTGAAATCAATGAAAATGTCATGAATCAAATTTAGTTCTTATGCAATTTTTACTCTCTTTCGTTGAAACATAGTATAATACATGTAAACAAATAAATAATATTAGATAAAAATAATTCGTCATTGTTTTTTGAAAGCCAACCTTTAAATGATATTGAATTCATAGTCTTAAAATGTCTATATTTCTGATTTAAGGTATGACCAAAACAACGGCTTAGAATATATTCAGCTGCTGTCACCCTTTCGTGATTCCTTTATCCAGGTATATTGAATATGAGCATACAGCAATGCTGTTCAAATTTGACAAATTGGCTCAGAATGTTTATGGCGAGGGTGTGAAGCGTGGCATCAATGCGAATACATTAATTAAATCAGCAGTTATCTCTCACTTGAAATGGCAGTATGCTATAAGTTTAATATCAAGGATAGTAATGTTCTGTGTATCAAGCTTAGATATGTTAATAAAGTTTTGATCTTTATTAACATGAACTGAATAAGAGAATTTGTCTTTTTTAAATTATCTGCACTGAATGTTTCTGCTAGAAAATACAGGATTTTTTCGTGAAATTTTTTAGCATGAATTTGAAAAAAAAGCATTATTACCTTGTTACACAGAATACACTAATCATTCAAAATAACCTCAAACCTCGTAAACCTTTTCCTCATATCGGAATACTTTATACGAGTTGTGAAATGTTTAATATTCAGTTTAGAAAGGAAAAAGAATTGCAATATATATCAGCAGTTATTGTACTATAAAATAAAGCAAAAAGAATTTTTTAGAGAATTCGCGCTGAGAAGTTATAAAGTAAGAAAGAAATGTCGTTTATTAACTTATGAAAGCATTTACATTTAAGTGAAACTACTACCTTAATAATCGACTTAACTCTAGACTGAGCTAGAATAGAACTCATTTGCGAAGTTATTACCAATAAATGAGCAAAAAGAGTTTAAGAAATGTGAGTAAAGAAAGAAAACTCATAGAAAAAAATGCTAATGCAATTTATTTAATTAACTAAGAAAAATTAGCATCGTTATTACGTTGTTGAAAAGTTTTTTGGGCAAATGGAGACACATTTATTAGATAAATAACTCTTAAAATTGCAAAATTTTCAACTTAATAGACCAATTACTTTTCAAAATCTAAGACAGGAAGTTAATGGAAGTAATTATACCCACAGAAAAATTGTCTCGCTTATGCAAACTAACGAAAATTCTGGTGATAAATCAGAAGTAATTTACATTTTACTGTTACTTCTTATTCATTCTTTTGCCCTTTTGTATTTATATTTTGTATTTTCCTAAGCTTTTCACAAAGTTTACATGCAAAATCTTTGAATATTTAACGGGAATATGGGAGGAAAAATAACCACGTGCTGTTTGTAAGCTGATTTCCCTTATTCAAAATAATAACTAAAATAGTTACTTTAATATGGAATACTTTTACAAACTCAAAAAAAGAGGTAAAATCAAGGAAATAACTTAAAATTTAAGAAACTGAAATATATTGCTTAACACTTTATAAAAATTCTAAGAATATGGCAGTGTGGCATTTAAATAATTAACTAGTCCTAAATTAGTAGAAATGTCAACTGATATTTGTTTTTAAAAAAAAAAAACAATTCTCAAATTCAGTTTCATTTTTTTTCCGATTGTAAATCAGTATTGCCTCGAAAGCTTGTTATAATCTCGTATGTATATTCTGCACTATTAACTATCTAGCACCTTAATATTAAATAAACTATTTAAAGTTATTTTACTATTTTCCATGAAAATAATATTAGATGATAACTCCTTTTTCTCTAACATATTTTGAAAATATGTATTAGTTTTTTATTTCAAAATCTCATTATTTTATCCACGTTTTTTAACATTTTTTTCAAACCAAACAGTTTCATAAAATGTTATTTATTCATTAGTTTTTATTATTTCTAAGCTTCGTTTATTCAATTCCTTATTTATGTTTAATTGATATAACAACCTAATTTTGCAAGAACTATTCTTTTTGTCGGGGCAACAGAAAAAATGAGTGATAAAATTGATATATTAGAAAAATTGAAATACAAATATTTATTAATCAAAAATCATACTCTATACAAGAAAGGAAAATAAATTTCTAAAGTAGGTTGTTTTGATGTTCGAATATAAATAATATAACAGATAAATAAAGTAAATAACTTTTACTTTCAATGCTTTTGTAGGTTAGTGGTCTTTTAAAATAGTTTTATTGTTTATAGGTAATCTTGACCGATTTTCTGAAGCTTACTGATGATGAATCAGTGCAATTAAATTATGATCGAAATGAAACAAAAGATAATTTATGCAATATTGGTAATGGTAATGCTGAAACATTTTAAGTTAGAACAAGTTTTGGTTTAATCCTTTTATTATTACTCATACATAAAAGAGTAACTAGTACATTGCAGAATTTAATGTAATATACATCAGACCACAAATATGGCATCAGAACAAATAATTGAACAGCTTTTTTGTAGAATATATTCAGCTCTATTATTTAGTGTGATATAGATAAGATATAATATATATTTGTAATAATTATTAAGACTGGGTTCGTCGTAAGAACAAAAAAGAAAAAGAAATAGCAAAAATATTGACTTTATGGCACTCCAATTGACAACCATAGCTACTATCTTTTTATTACTTTACTTTTGCTACATTGAGTTGCTGCAGAAAGATAGTGCTGCATAGAGAGTATATTCTTTCAATAATCGATACTCTTTTTCTAGTACATTTTAAAAATACAAAGAAATATATAAATTTATTAAACTCATTGTGCAAACTTCTTTTATATGTTGGAGAAAGAATTAATTGTAATGCAACTTATTTTTAATCTTGCTGCACCATCACTTCAGCTTCTAACCATAACTAGTTCAAGACAAATCAAAGATGCTAACACTAGATGCAAGAAAAATTATAAAGTCCATTTTCAATTTGAAAGGTAAAACAATAGTTTAATTTGAGGTAAACATAAAGTAATATAAAAAAATTGGGAAGAAAATGCATATTTAAAAGTTATTTCTTTAATGAAAAAAGCTGTCTTCTATCCAGATTCAACGAATTCTGATTTAAATTCCATTCAGCAACAATGGTGATTGCGGGTTCGACTCCGGCCAAGTTGGTGAGTGAGTAAGTGAATATTAACGTCGCAATGTTTAGCTACACGAGGGCCTTTGGCGGTGGACCTCACAATTTTGAACGATACCTTAGCTGGCACCCTTCTTTCTAACTACCACACCACATCAACGGGAGGACTTTGAGCTCTCGACATGTTTAACGTGCATCGCTTTCCTACAAATCGGTGGGGGGGGGGGTCTTCAGTGGTGCCCAAGTTAGTGGATGTTCATGATGCAGAAAATCGACAGCGTTCGTGTCGTACGATTATGCGGCATGTAAAAGTCTCTTGAGTGCCTGTTTGGCTCGGCGAAAATAATTTCTTCACATCGTCGTTCAGAGCCTCTCTGGGAAGAAACTGATGTCAAAATACTTGTGGCGATTAGTATTTCACCTATATTATGCCACACTAAAAAGAGAAACTAGTTCCGGAGAATGTACTAGGTATGCAATGGTAAAACACTAATCCGTTGCCCCTTTAATAATAAAAGAAACAATGGCAATTGGTAATATTTTAACAATAGAATAAAATTCAATTCACGATATTTCCAATCAATCAAATTTAGAGTAACATACTACAAAATTATGATATATTAATTGCTTTTTAAATTTAATTATAAAAATAATCAGAAGATAGATAAAATCAATACAGAGTAAAATTAGCTCAGAGGAAGTTATCAAAATAGTAGGGAATCTCACAGGTAAACTAAAAGACAGCATATATATTTGTAAAATTGAATCCCATCTACATGTACAACTAACCTTTCATATGGTAATGGAAAATGAAGATCGTAATAATTAATAGATTGCTCTGGAAAGAACAACTAAAAATTTTCCACACTTATTGGTGTTTATTCTTCGATAAAGATTTTTATCTCAGATGAAAGAATCTGTAAGAAAGGATTTTATATATATGGGGTAAAAATAATAGCTCAAGCATCGAAATTTTTCTTAGATAAGAAAACAAACTCAATGGCTTCCAAAGATGCTAAATATTTTGATAAAGTATAAGACAAGATAAGTTATTTTCTTAACACGTTGCGAGTACCTTTAAAATTTAGATAGTAATACGTTTAGTTTTTCACTAATAATGACGAACTTTCATTGTGTTCCTATGGATCTTGGAATAAAAGAGGAAAATTATCCCTTATACTTTATTAGAGGTTCTGAGTTTTAATTTCATGAAAAATCGTGGTGCAGAATAAGGGAATCGGGGAGGGAGTTAGTTTAACCAGTGTAGGTAAATTTTAGAGTATTACTGTAGACAGCTTGCGCGTGAGATACAGACAAATGATTTTTCTTCATTACATAACCATGCCACTCATTTATGAAATTTATCATTAATATTCTTTGATTACATTTTGAAGAACGTTAATTAATAAAAATAAAAATAGATATAAAAATGCTTAAAATTTAATTATGTTGAGTGAAATTAATTTGAATCAATATCACATTAAGAACTTTGATGATAAGGAAGTTTCCAGAAGGAGCATGAGAGCTAATGTTGAGGCTTTCTTTTCTTGGAAGTTGGAAATTAAAATATACGGAAGCGTTTCCACCTGAAAACATCCAAGCAATTGAGATTCCTTTATTTTGTATCAGAAGTAATATAATTTATATAGAAAAACAAACACCCACACATTATGAGAATAAAAACAAATTTATTTAAATCATTTAGAGTCAGTGCAAATAATTATATTTTGAATCATAACATTTAAGGATTACGTAAAAATTTATTTAGAAAAAAATGAATTCTTAATAAATATATTTTACGTTCCAAAGGAAAGGAAATAAATTATGTATCTAACTTTTCAATATTGGTATGTTTTCCTGTTATGTATAAAATTTCTGCTGAACAGGGGAAGGTAGGATCCATAAAATATATTTAACCCTAATTTTGCTGGTCCTAGTTCAGCAACAGCTTTAGAAATCATGACAGGTCTTCATTTTAGTCTATTGACTCTTTTGGCTTCTTACATTTTAAAGTTCTAATTCTGTTCCATGTTATACTTACGCTTAGTTAATTCTTCTATAATAGACTCTTCCATCATTTTTAAAGTGTGTTTCTTGAAATCTGGTTTAAATCTTCTAGCTTTGTTAGTGATATTATTTTGTATTATCAATTTTATTATGCCTTGTATTTCTTTCATTTTATGTTACTATATATATGTATATATATATACATGAAAACATCACCTACATCCTAATATCTCAGGCAACGACTTATATCTTGTCAACAGTGCACTCAATTGCTACGCAGTTTCCGTAGGAAATTGGCATTTTCCCATGATAGACCCTGAAGCATTATTGGTCGGAGCAGGTCAATTGTTCCATTCTTCTATTGTCCAATGCTGATGTTCTATGACCCATCGCAGGGGGAGTGCTGGACAGTTATACTAATATCGCACTATAAAGCTATATGAACGCTATTGGCAATGGACCTCGCAATTTTGAGCCTCTGGCAAGAGACGAGGAAGCACTTGCACTGGCATTTCTCTCCAAACTACCACACCACACCAACGGGTTGACTTTGAATTACTACAATTTTAATATGCAACAGCCGCTTTACACAGATTGTTTTCAGTGACATGGAGGCTCAAACTCATGACACGCCGGTCACAAGCTCGTGACTATAATTACCACGGCCATTCTATGCTCCCAAGAGAGGTGTCATTAAAAGATTGACTTTTATCAAAATCTGATAAATCAATTGGTGTCCGCATTGTACAGCTAACACTCTTCAGATGGAAAGAGTAAGGTAACAAGCCCATTCAGAATATGAACGTTTGCTTAGGAAATTAAATAAGTTTATACAAAGTAGGAAGGCACAGAGGTACATATTACTTCTCTACTTAGTTGTCATTCTTATTGAGGCTCTTTTTTCATCGGTACACCAAACTATTGAAACCAGCATGGTGTAAATCACACGGCTTGCTGGATCTCAACACCGGTTCTGAAATGCTGACCTGCCAAATGCTTCTTTAAATGTTGGAAGGGATGGAAATTACTTAGTGCGAGGTCGAAAATTTAAAGAGGGTGGCCCAATACCTTCAACAGAAAGTGTTCTTTCTTCATCTTGCACATCTGTTCCGTCTTTGTCAAATTCAGTGCCCCAACACCATACCTGGCTTCATGATATAAAACCTGTACTGCACACTTCTACAAATTGCAGAATATAAATAAATGTTAATTAATAAGTTAAATACATGAAACATTAAGCGAATGAGTGGCTAATTTATTTCTTATCAATAATTAAAAAATTGCATATTAATGGTTTTTATTACTGAGCTATACTCATTTAATTAATAGTAATCTATAAAGTTATTTCTCGTTATAACTTACATATTATAAGAAAAATATAATAGTACTTTCGATAAAAGGAATTTCTCGCATATGAGAAAAAAAGTTGTGCAGACATCCAACGAATAATCTAGTGGCAACCTAGAACAATTTTTGAAAATTATATATATTTGTACGGATGTGTAAGCAATTAAAATTGTACTAGATTTAGAGGAAATACAGCTCGAAAAAAATCTATACGAAACATCGTTTTATTTAACAAAGTAATTCATAAAACAAATATTTGAAACTGATATAGTTGAAACAAAAAGAAAATTTTTCAAGAATATTGAGAACATTATTTTTTTACTCACAAATACACAAGACCATTAAAACTAGAGCCAGAACAAACTTTTCCAACAACTGCCTCCCAGGCTATAAAATATTTACGTGGACAAGGCCTTAGTCTTTTCAGTCTGTAACCTATCAAGTGCAGATTTATTTTAACGGGATATTTTACTGACTTTTCGAGAGCGATAGAAAAAAGATTTCGCTGTTACGGCTTTTGACACAGAAATCTGATCCAAGCAAAAGTGTTTTACTTAGTTCAAATAAATGTTGCTGATAATTTTACGATCAGGACATAAATTGAAAAACGATTTTCTGATGAGAAAGTGGATATATAAAATTGAAAACGTACAGTAGATCGTCTGATATTCTTTTACTTTTTTTTCTTTTTTAAACCTTTTTATTTCTAAATCCCTTTTGCTTTTAATGATTTCTGTATAAAATGGTCGAAGAAAATATCTACAGCAACTATTCGGAAATTGCATGTAATATTTTAATTATAACTTAATAAATATAAAAAATTATTTAATCAAGAATTGAGTAAAATAATCATATGAAAGTAAAAACAAAAAAAAAATTGTATAAATATGTATTGAATACATCTTCGTGTATTTGAACTAAAACAAACAAACACACATATATAAGGTGCTTTATAATATAGACAGATAAAAAAACTTAAGGAGGGAATATTACACACATCCAATAAAAAAGCTTTCATCGAAGTGCTAAAAAGCAAAAATGCTGTCGAATCTGGAAATTTTGTTCATGTAATTGCATCCATCATGTTCATTTCATTGTTCATTGTTCATTCCACATGCAAATCCATTTAATATACACCAGATAAATCTCCATGCCACTTATTTGCATGTTTTTCAATAAGGCTTTTCTGGTGATATTAATAAGAAGGCATATCCAAAGACTGAATGCCTTGATAGGGTTTCTGAAACAGGTGTTGCTAAACATGTTCCATGTGATCTACACATAGATCAGTAGAGTTATATTGTTCCGATAAGATGGAAACTAACCCATTTTGTATGAGAAGTACAAAACAGTCTGGTTAAAGATTTTCTAACTGATGGGGTTGAGCAAGCTGGTCCTGTAGCTTGGGCTAAGGGCTCGACAGGTCTACCATGTCGATTTCCTTTTTGAGGGACAACTGAAGGCTTTTTATGTATAAGCCTCTTACTGAATCTTCTTAAGAACACATATATATATATATATATATATCCTGACTTTAGACAGCTGCAAGGGAAGTGTGTGTACTATGTTTTTGGTGTTTTTCACAAAGTTTGTTATTCTTTTCTCCGATGTAGTACCTCATGTGACTGTGAATTTTTTTTTGTGTGTGTATGTTTTTTCTTCCTAGAAAAAACATCACATTCAGCGTGTTATACCACGATTTTAATGTGGTTTCAAACTCATCTAACTGCTTTTATACTTGTCTGGAAGTTATCAGCTCGACGTATTCAGCTGAATCAACTTTTTCGAGGAGTGTCCAAAAACTTTAGATGATACAGTCAACATATATATAAACATCAAATACTAAATTAATTGTTATGAAAATGTAAATTTTTCAGATTTATACTCAATGATGGTCAAATTAAAACTACACAAAGAACACGGTTCTTAAAGCTAAATTTATTCGTGAGTTGAAATGAAAAAAATGAGATTGAAAATACACCCTTCGTTGAGGTGAGGAGAATCATAAAATCAGTATTGACCGTCATCGATGCTGTCGGAAATAATCTCAGTTTTACGCCACGACATTAAAATGCTGTGATGTTTGTTCGAGATATGATAACATATGCTGCCTCCGCATATTTTGAAATGTGATCCGGAGTATCAAGTGGCAGGTTTGGTGTTTGCTGCGTGGCACAGTGGATCTCCAATCATCTAACAGACAGGTTCAATTTTTTGGGAAAGTCGGGAAGGTAAGGTGGCTACACAGTCTTGTGGATGATGAGTGGGTGATTTTTTAACATGAGCTGTTACATTCTACGTGTATTGTCCTGTTGATATGTGATCACTGGCAATTTTTGAGGACATAAAAAGACAGCAGGTTCTAAGACCTCAGAGATTTAATGCTATATGGTCTCTGTATTGGAAAGATGTACAAGACGGTACGCGAGTTATAAGTACAGTAATACCTCAAGCCACAACACCGTGAGTCGGATCTGTATGTCGATGCACAAGGTAATAGTTAAGCAGCTTCTCTCCATGGTGTTCTCTCCGATCATCGTGGTATAGCAGTCAAAAGAGTGTTTCTTCTGAATTGACAGTGTCATTCCATTTGGTTATTCGAATCCGACTTACAATGCAACATCACAGACGCAAAAGTTTGTGGTTTAGAGACAGAGTAACTGCAATAATGAACGTCTTGCAAACAATTCAATGCCTGAAAACGATGTAGAATGGTATGTTCTCAATATACTGTGCTTATTGTGTTATGGTTCTGATGTAGTAAAGCTATCCACTACTGCCATATAAAAAAGGCAAGTTTGGTGCAATCCATTACGTCGGTTCGCTGTACCTTCCTACATCAATCTATTTTAGAACCAAATGTTTGTTTACGTTCATTACGGTCACCGAATTTTTGTAAAAATGTTCCATGTTTTATAATGTCACGAACTCTTCCCCAGTTAAACTTAGAAACGTGGTTAAACAGCAATCGTATTCTTCGATACAACGAATATAGTAATCACGAAGAAAACGCTCACGTTAATAACCACACGAAAAAGAAACTTCAGTATTTCAAAGAGGCATTCTGTTCTCTTTTTATACAAACCTTTTTGATGTCTCAAAAAGCACCAGTAATGGGGGTCTGTGTTAGAATACTATTCATTTGTATAGTTCGGCATACGCACAGAGAAAATTTCATGTGGGTTGGTTTGTTGAAATGTTGGTTCATGTTGATTAGTTTATTGTTGCGTTTTGGATAACCAATAATGTATAATGTAATAAATTTATTTTTGATGCAAAAAATCAGGTATATAAAATAAAATACTGGAGTATACACATTCACAATTCTGTTTTTACTGTTAAAGATTAAATTTAAATACAACATTCAATTTAGCATTAAACCGTACTTAAAAATGTGTCACAAATGACTTTAATTTCGCTAGAGCTAAATTTAATTTTCTTGGCTCGTAAAGTGGTTTAGAATTTTTAAAATTGTGTAATTTTTATACTGCACACACAAATCTGCACAAAATAACCATTAAAAGGAATGATTTGAATGGATTTTTGTAAAAAGAAAATTATGAGATGTTATGTTAAATTTATCGGGTTCACTCATTTATGTTGTACATACACATTTAAAAATAAATTCATTATAATAGGAATGAAGTTTTTCTAATTTCACATTTATCTGAAAACTTTTTATTTTATTTACTCAACAAACTACACGAACATGAATACTTAATAATTTATGCAAAATTAAGAAACAGCAGTTTGGTTATTTTGATATAATCTCGAAGAGCTAATACTCTATTTGTATTATGAAAGTAAAGAAAAATAAGAAGAATTCAATTTACTGTATAAATGAAAAGTCAAATCAATGTCACAGGCAAAAATGTCCAGCTTTAAAATAGTGAAGAACACCCATTTTAAGCTAGTTTTTATGTATAAACTCTAATGTAATATATTACAACAATAGTTTATTTAGATTAAAACCTTTTGCAAAATTGCATTTTCAGAACAATTCAAAAGTTGTCTTTTAAGCTCTCATTGTTTTTTAAAAAGTTCTTTCTTTCCTTATTTTAATTCGTTTTTCTCCAAAATGCAAAATCGAGTATCAAAATTCTGAAATCCCCTAACGCTTCAACGATCAGTGTCTCAAGAATTTCCTCCACGGAAACAAAAGCGGACATGAAGACATGGTGCTAACAGCATTTTCTTCCATATCTGACACTCTACAGGCCTTCTTCCAGAATTAATACTCTAGCTACTTCGCAATATTTTTGCTTCACGAATAAAGAGTTTTCGAACAGAAAGCTAAAGAGACTTCAGTTTTAATGAATATTTCAAGAAACAACTTCTGCCTCGCTATCCAGAAAAGCTGCTTACTAAGAGAAGACGGAAGCGATTTCTTCGAAAAATTTTTCCGCCTGTTCAACTCGCATAATGGTATCTGAGTAAAGATTCAGAAATACTTTATTTTTTCTGCGCAAATAAGACTTCTGTGCTTTCTTTTTTTAAAAACTTCTGACACGATATTTATCATAAGCTTCTACTTTTCACAAATAGGATTCCACTTTAAGTACAACATCAACAACGCGTATCAGCTAGGGGCAAAGTTTTCCAAAAAGTGCTTTAATGCCTGAATAAACTTAAATTCTAATGCAGGCTTTAAGTGAATAAAATCTGAAGATTGATTTTATTTCAATAAGCTAATGGGGATGCTATTTGTTATGCTTTTTACACTGATCCTTTATGCATTTTGTTTATTGAAAATCATTCATTATATTTATGGCTTCTAAAAGGACAATCTTTTCTCCTCAGGAACTCTAAAACATTTTATTATAAATTTAAAGGTTTTCCTCGCAGAGTCGTGTATACACTGCTGAGTCAATAATAAGGGTGTTATTTATATGTTCGTTTATTTAAAAAGGTAATATAATTCAAATCTGATCCGTGCAACGACTTAAATGATCTTTTGATAATCGTTATTTATAAATGTTGGGGAGAGAAAAAATATTAATTTAAATTAGTTCATCACCTATTGTTGTGTTATATTCTTGTGAATATTATGTTTTTGTACTTTAAAAATGTCAATGTCATTTTGTCTTCTAATATTTAAAATAATAACAGATGAAAATCTATATATTAATAAACAAGTAATATAAACAAATTTGTAAGTCAATTCCTACTTCGAATGGATGAATAGAAAATATTTTGTAAACGATTGAAAATTTGAACAAGATATATATATATATATATATAGCTATACTATAGTGCTAGCAATAGTTTATCTAATTTATATTTACACTTTTATGAAAAAAAAATATATTATCAATAATGATTATTACATTTTAGATACATAGATTATCTAATTATTTTTGGTAAAAATACTATAATTTTAACCCCAATATTACCTTTTATCTTGATTTCTTAAACCAAATTAAAATTAATAATAATCCAGTTAAAACTAATTACTTGGATGAACCATTGTATGTTAGGGATTATAAATTACATAGTAATGTTTATGATAAAATAGAGGATTTTAAATTTAACATTCTTAAAATGCCACACTGGAATCGGAATTTATCAATTTCTATGAATAGAAATATCATTTTTAATTATATTTATCTAAATAATGTATTCGGTAGTGATAAATATAATATATATTTACATTTTAATAATTTTATTAAATATTGTATTGTACATGGATATCCTGCTAATTATTTCTAATAGTTCTTAGTGAAATGACAATATGTAGTAACAACAGCAGTTTTTAATTAGTTGTACAGTTAATAGGAAGATGGCGTTCCATATGTTGCATAAATTAATAATAATATATTTTATTTAAAAATAATAGTGTATGTTTGGGCTGTACTTTTTTTCTATAAATTTAATATCAATATTTAAAATTTTTAAATGTTTATATATAGACTTAATATTATTTTATCATAATTTACTAATTTTATGCGGTACTGCTATACTCCTTTCTATCGCACGGGGAAAATGGTTGCTGCTGTACTCACGTAGTAAGTTTTTTCTTCTAGTTTTTTTTTGCATCGATCTCAACATATTAGTAATTATTAATTTGCTATAATTTTATTGTTTTATGTTAATATATTGCATCGTTATTTTTAATTGTAATAGTTGAATTTCTCTTGATCTTCCTTAATTTCCCTATGGCTCAGAGTATTGGCAAATACACGTGAAGATTGGCTAGCCGCAAAATTTTTTTTAAACCATCAATCTTGGTTTCTAGGGCCAGGAGTTTGCTATAGTACTACTGTTGCTAATATACTACTTACTATCTTGAAAAGTTATCTTAGATTTAAAACTATTTTGTATATATTTATGAATTATGAAATGGAGAGAGAAAACTTATAGTAGGGATTGAAAAAATAGCAAGATTTGTCTGCATTGTTGTAACAATGCACACCTGGTTTGGCTAGATTGGCAGAAAAACCAGTTTTTGACGCCACCTTTTGTCATTGTTTTAAAAGTTACTTTCTTATTACAAGGGAAATAAATCTAAGTTGGCGTCAAAAACCTGTAATTAATTTATTAGTTTAATTTTAATTTAATTATAAATGAATTAATATTTGAAAAATTGAAACGATTGAAAATTTGAACAAGATAAATAAATATATATAGAGAGAGAGTGAGCTAATAGTAGGAATTGAATGAAAGAGTGAATGTGTATGTGCAATAAAGTACAAAAAGTGTGAAACCCAGATGTGCGAAATTTGGCACGATGGGGCTGTGAGTATTGATTGTTTGCACCTAGAAAGGACTTGTTTCAAAATTTACTTTAGATTATTAAAAAAATTCTATTTTGAAGTGAATCTTTAATGAAATAGGATGTCACAAAGAGCAGCATCCATTTCTGAATGCAATTCACACTTTTTCATTTAGTTTTTTGGAGGACTTTGCGTATTTTTATTACAATTTTATCATTGTAATTGTTCGTTTACTTTTCCTTTGTGGTAGAGCTGTAATTGCTCTTAGAATAAATCATCATAAAAAGATTATGTGAAAAGTTGCGTTTTAATTTTGGAAACATAGTTTATACTTACAGTTTGAAGTAATTCGTTATAAACTAAAGGTATTTTATTTTTTCAGTAATTCGAAGCTAAAAACATGATCTGAGTTATCTCTCTTTTTGCTAGTTTTTAACTCTTATATTTAAATTGTTATTCAACATATACACGTTCGCACCTCTCTCTCTCTCTCTCTATATATATATTATATATATATGTATATATAATATACAGAAACTGCTTAATTCAATTAACTTTAGTTAAAAACTATCGCATGCAAATAATTTAAGCCAATTCAGCCTAAGAATAAAAATTTTTTAAAAGTAATTTATGTGTCGTTAGTTGAAGTAAAAAGTAATGTTTTTATATACACACACATATACATATATTATATATGTATATTATATATATATATATATAAACATTACTTTTTACTTCAACTAACGATACATAAATTACTTTAAAAAATTTATTCGTAGGCTGAATTGGCTTAAATTATTTGCATGCGATAGTTTTTAACTAAAGTTAATTGAATTAAGCAGTTTCTGCATGATGCTTAAGTTTATCTGGCGAGCATTCAATTGTTTACTATTTGAAGATGAACATTGGGCCCTAGTTCAGAGATGTAGATCATTAAACAGAATGAGTGATAGACTAATGTGAGTTTCTTTTCGACTGGATTGAGAGCTAGAATGTAGTATAAGTAAGAAACATTACTAGCAGGAAATTTTATATAATCCATTTTAAAAACTTTTTTTGTGTTTAATTTTATAAAAATTCTGTTAAAATTTCACTGTTAAAAAAAGATTTTATGAAAACTATGTTTCATAAAGGTTTTGAAAGAGTCAAAAAATGATAAAGTGCACATAATTTTACACCAAGTAATGAAAACCACATATAGACTAAGAAATATATACAGCCCAATACAAAGTTTGTGTACACAAATTTAACATTTATATCTTTTTTTTTCATTTTTGCTTCAAATTCATATCTTTGGGAAGCAATTAATTTTCAGAAATTTTAATTATGATAATTAATTAATATGTTAGTGAATTAATATTGCACCAACTTTGAAAATTAAAATACGACAAATAGGTCTCCCTATGCCACTTGAAATTTAAAAAACTTTTCTGCAAACAGTTTTAAAAATAAAATTACAATGCCTATATCTACATTATAATGCAGTAAAACACCGTAGAGTCATTCCTAAATACAATATGATGGCGTATAGTGGAAAACTTTACTTATTTTTCTTTCAAGCTTTGACGATTTCTTTGCATTGGATAGCGAAAAAATGAGGCGGCGCAGAAAAGCGCACCCTGCGACTCATATATACTGATTGGCGGAGACAAAAATCTTCGATTTCAACATGGCATCGCGGCATTGTATTACGAGACACTGCATTCCAAGGTGGCAGAATTCCGAACTTAAAACGGTCGCTCAGGGTGACAGTCACAGTGAAAGAAAATGCTTTTCCTAAATAAAGAACTCCACTATAGAAGCCGATGGAGTTTGATTACTGGAAATTCCTTTCACGGCTTTGTTCTCGTGGGATTTCCGATGATCACATGCTCCCAACATCCTCTGAGACGCAATAAAAGCACGTAATAAAAATAAGAAAAAATCACCTTTTACTAGAGGCCCCTTTGGCAAGACCTAAAATAAAAGATACGGTTAGAACTTCCTCTTTTACCGATTGTCTTCCTCGTCTTTTTTATTTTTTTTCCTTGCAAACTCTGTATTGTGTGATCATTCATTTCGGGAGGGCTTTGCTGTGGGGTATTTGAAAATGTGACACTTTGTCATATGAGCTCAGCTCTAAAGTACTCCTTACATTGTCTGTGATCTAAGTTTTTTTTTATTTCTCTGCTTGTTCAATAATGACTTCTGAAGCTTTGTAATTTTCTTTTGTCTCGAATCTCTCTGTCTTTATTCCCTAATTGTAAGCTATTATTAAAGTGCATGATTTTTTTTGCCAGGAAAATTTTATCGTTTCTAATGATTTTAGAGTTGAAGTAATAACTAGTATTATCAGAGATGAAATGAATACAACGTTCAACGACCTTATCATTTGAATATAAATTTTAGTATATTTTTTTTTTATAAAGTTACGAAAATATTCCTTTGACATAATGTCACACTACAGAATTTGAGTTCGATAAAATAACGGATTTTCAAAGAATGTGAACTTTTGCTTCTAATGTTAAATTGAACGAAAATATGAAAATATCTTTTTTGAATTAAAATTTTAAAAACTGTTGGTCCTTCAAATTTAAAAAAAAGCAGGAAAGATGGGAAAAACAAACATTAAACGCATGCGTTAGGACGATGCTTGCTGTTGTGTTGTTGTTTCTAATGCCACCTGTCTGACGGTGTCAGATCGAGGCCCACGAAATTCATCGTGGCAAGGGGCTAGGTGTACGCCTGTCCTTAGCTTTTAGCTTTGAGCACCAATCAGGTGACAGTACGTTTAAACACGATAGATGGCGACACCATCCACCTCCACAATTTAGGTGAGGAACTGAAGGGGATATTCTCCAGCCCCCTGCCACCATGGTTGCAACTACGGCCGCCCACAAGACTTTCGGGCCCACTGATTTAACGAGCACGTACTCCGTGTGTACTTGAAGGGTATTTGGTGACATCGGGCATCGAACCCAGGCCTTTCCGGTCTGGCGTCCGATGCTCTAACCACTAGGCTACCCACGGCCCAGATGCTTGAATATGTTAGAAATTAACATTTAAGCGCAATCGAATGACGTGTAGGGAGAAACAACATCTCAAACTCTATTTAAAAAGAAAATTATGCAGCATGTTCTAATTTGAAAATTGAATTTCAACGCTGGATATTTGTGAGAAGATCGCGCCAATTCTATTATACGAAGGAAAAATGTGGCTACCAGCAAGTTTCAGAAATGTATAGTGGCAAGATCATGGATTATCAAAAGGATGGTTTATCATTCAGTAATATTTCCACCCGCATACCTTGGAACTCTACGACTATCTTAAGATCATAGAATCAATCGATTCGTGTAGGATCTGAAAGATTTTGCATCCATAATTCCCTTAAGGACAGACATTTTGTCAGGTAGGCCTTACAACCACATCATGAAACTTTGATACAAAAAAGTGTACTCGCTTGCAGCACGATAAGCATCCACGCAACGGTGATTAGATACTTATCGGGGCAGCACGGGATATCGCGCAGAGATTTTTATCGCGGCTTTTCTTGATTCTACAACGTAGAGACACTAGATGATAATAGTATGCTCAACGTCAGATTTTGATGCAGAAATGGCATCATATCATCTTTTTCGGCGAATCTCGGCTCTGAGGAGAGCTGCATTATGATGGGAATATTCATATCTGGACGTACTGAGGAGAAAATACGTGGTATTTTTGCATTCGATATCATCAAATAGATCTTGCATCTGTTGTGATACATATAGCCATTAGGGTATAAGACACGAATATATTTTGTTTTCGTGTTATTCGTCTTCTAATCATGCACCGTTGCATTTCTCTATTTCTAAGTAGGGAGGATGTGTCCTACCATCGTGGTCTTAGTGACGCCATCCTTTGACAAGATAACGCAAGTTTTCATGTTGCCCGTGTTTTTCTGACCTACCTTGGAACAGAGAATGTTGGACTCTTGCCCTCAACAGTACGTTCTATAGATTTTTCTTCCACTGAAAATATTTATTACTAAGACATTACGACACTCCCAGTATTCTCTCACTACGGTTGGTGAAGTGTCGCATGGGTTTCAAGAAGCCTGAAATGATTTACTCGTATTTGACATCAAACCCCAGTTTTACTTTAAGCCTTATTGGATTAGAGTCATTTTAGTTGTCAAAGGTGGCAGCTGTGTGTATTAATTTTCAATCTGTAATCCACTATAATCACTAAAAATTTCATAATGTTTATTCCAAGTATACTGCATAGCACTACAAGTTAAGTTTAGTTATTTACTTTTCTTCCTGTTACAATTTTAAGGGCTAACACAGTGTTTCTCAAACTATGGGGCATGCTTCTCAGGGAGGCGTGATTACCTTAGGAGGAGGGGGGGGGTGTAAGCCTATTGAAAAAGTTACCAGGTTGCTGAGAATAAACAAACAAAATACATTCTGCATAATAAAAAATAACATACACATTTACATTGATTTAATACACATAAATATATCAGTACTGCGCAATGTATTTTATAATTAATTTAGCAATACTAAGTTAAGAACAAGTTTAATAAAATTACCAATGACCCATGGGCTTGTCATATATAAAATTATAAAAAAATGACACTTATCTTGATAACTTGTACGGTAATGCCGATTAAAAATTACCTGATTCGTTCTCCAATGCCACTGTTTAACACGTAAGCAAGCGTATGTGGGGTACTAGGGGGAAGGGGTAGAAAAGGAATACATAAGCAAATTCTTTGCAAACATATCAAGATCATTTCATTACATTCAAAGCCTTCGGAATAATTTTAAGGATAGCAGTGCAAACAAAAGATTGTACTTCGGAAAGACGTATATATACGTCCGGGGTAATTAACGGTTTGTCTGAGCGAGACGTTTTTTCACGCCGGTGGCCCTTAAGAGGTTAAAGTCGCATTGTAGGTTTAGTGTCAAAGTATTATATTATTGCTGTTGTATGGAGGGGGGGGGAGATGAAAATTATGCTTGAATATTGGGTCACAAATATTGAAAGTTTGAGAAGCACTGGCCTAAAAAATTATTGTTCCTACATTCATGATAATTTCCTACTATTGTATTGCTAAGAATGGAATTACTTACTTTACGACAAGAGGGCAAATTCATTCGTATTAGAAATGTAATATGTAAAGCCTATTTTAAACAAGTAACGTATTATGTAGTTAAGTTTATTTTATTTGCATTTAAAAACGTTGAAATATCTCTTCTATTTATAATCAATGAAAAAAGTTTTTGAAAGGATGGCTACATAAAATATATTTTTTAAATAATTTTAGCTAGAATATTTTTTAAATAGTTTGTAAAATAGTATATTATTTTAATTTAAATCCACATCAACATCCACCATTATTAATAATCTCTCAATGACATAAATGATTCCATTGGCGCCAGTTTCATTTTTCACTACTTATTACCACATTCCGCAGACTCATCTTTTACCAAGGCCTATCATTTATAATTCAAAGGTATTTATTTAAGGTAATACCTCGAAAACGAAAATTCCGAAAAAAAATTATACAGTCCATTCCATTTGATAAAGGGAGAGCTTAAGAAACAACCGTCATTGAGCTTCACCTATGCGAGTAACAAAAGCTATAAATATAGATGTATCGATTTCTTTTAGCTTTTGGACAGCCTTATAACGAATATGCCAATTTGACAAATCACCCAAGCATTGTGCGTTACCGAGTAGAATTGATGAGACTGGTTCGTTGCCGTTACCTTTACGGTAAGACGGGTGAGCGAAAAAAGTGCTTTACACATTTAGACGTAAAACGTGACGTATTACATGTAGATAAAGGACTAGAAAAACTGAGCTATGGAATTCGCCATTTTTGTCCCTAGTCAGTGTGAATCACACTACCTTAAAAATGTTATTTTTCGTGAAACTGTCTACTTTAAATGAATTTTTTTTTACCTTGATTTAAGAAACGATACCATTTTTTCTCTTTCAGTTGAACGATTTTTATGTTTCAATAATATATATCCGTATTTATGAGTATATTCTTGTCTGTAACATAGGCCTATGAGACATATTGAGAAAATCCCATTCCTACAATGTAATGCAAAAATTAAAATTATTAAAATAAATTTTGATTTGAAATTTCGAGTTATGTTAGTGAAAGTTTAAAACGCTTAACGTAGTCCTGAAATTACTTAAATAACATCGTCATCTTATTGATATCAGAACCAATTAAAATATATTTTGACACATTTGTTTAGTAATTTTATTTGAATCTACGGTAAAATATACTATTATGTGTCTGGATGAGTCATTTTTCATTTTTAAAGGTATTTTACTAAATACAGTTTGTAACTGATATTTTTTGGAAAATATTTTGTAGTGAAAAACTAAAATTCACATTGGCATTCAATGTGTGTTGTGTGTGTTGTGTTGTGTGTTGTGTTGTGTTGTGTGTGTGTCAGACTTTGTTAAAAATAACCGAAACATTTGCAAACCTCACTGGCATCTAAGATAATGTTATCACTGTATGAAATATATGCTTCAATGAAATACCTGTGCTTAATGTTTTTGTGTTTATATAATGATATTTTAAATCTTTATAATGTACCTTGTGCTATTCTGACTTGTGGTTACTTGTCCAATTACAAACTTTTATTGAATTTTCTCCGACTGCATGATATACATTCTCCACTTCCGTTCACATCGTGCCTACATAATTTCACTCTCTTTTTATAGTTTTTTTTATTGTTAACACATAATTGGGTATGTTTTTTATGTACAGATACACAAGCAGGCTCACACACACGAATATATGCGACATTGAGAAATATATATTCAGTACTTAATATGAATTTCAATTTCATTTGTTATATTATCTAAAAATTTAATTTTTTTTGCGAAAATTTTGTTTTCATATTACCCAAAGTTTACTCATATTCTATCTATCTGTATCTATCTATCTATCTATCTATCTATCTATATATGTGTGTATATATATATAGGTAAAATTCTCTTCTAAAGAGAGATGAATAACCAATAATCCACAAAACTGATAAAAACAGAAATTGTAAGATAAACCAGATATAATATTTTAGAAAGGATATTAGAAGCTATAAAAGTAGTAGAATTTAAAATATAAAAATATGGATACTGCACTATTATAAACATTGCTGACTTAGGGTAGCTCTTATATATAAAATTATTTATATAAGAGAACATGAACATGATTTTTGGCTAACCAACCTTCCCCTTTCTGTTAATAATACTGAGCAAAAACCTATTGAGAGTAAGGGAAGGAACATCTAAATCCATTACAAGAAAAAGGTAACTTGCCTGAAAATTACATTCAAAAATGCAGAGCCCGCGCTAAATCTGAGTACAATAAACCAGTTTTTGCCATATATATATATATATATATATATATATATACAAATATATAATTTATGCATAGGATTTTACTTTTACTTCAACATATATTTTTTTAGTATATTTTTGAAAGTATGCATATTATATATACTTTTATGCATAACTTATACATATTTTTTTGAAAAATAATTTCGAAAAATATATTTATTCCTTCAATTTCTAAATTCTTTATAGGCTTCTTTGGGTTCAAGATAAATACTGTTTTTCAAAATATATTTGAAGAAAACGTTTCTTTCTTTTAGTCTATTTATTTAAATTAGTAACGCACAAAAAAAAAGAAGATAAACATTACAATCATCTTCAAATCTACAAATAAATTTTAAAAGAGGGATTTAAGTGTGTTATGTTCTATGACAAAGCACAGTAACATGTGTGTATATAAATAAATTTTAAAAAACATGAATGTATTTAAAAGTCGAATTTAAATAAAAAGACAATTATATTTTCAAAAGTAATGCAATAAAAAGTGATAAGGAAATAAAGAAGGATAATTTATCTTTCAATTTCAGGCTTGTATTTAGATACGTGGCCAATTTTTTTGCTGACGTTAATGATTATTTATTAAAGTTTCTTTTAAAATATCCCGACTTTGATTTACTATATCATACTTTAATTTTTTTAATGATACATAAACTGATTCTTTACAATTTTTATAAAACCTAAAATGCAGATAAAGACGTTGAACTCTCTCTCTTCGTAAATTTGAATTAAGGTAAAGCGAGAACTATCTAAAAGTCAATAATTTGTTATGCAAGCTTCAAAGCTACGCACATTTTTCAGGCCTTCTTTTTTGATTTTGGGGATGACATTTTAAATCTCTTTTTATCAAGGCTCTCATCTCCTGAATGAATTTGGTTTACCTCATACATCGTTTCTCCTGATAACAATTCTAGAATATTTCAGTAATTATACTAATATTTTAAATCCTCAAAATTTATTAACTCTTAAGATAATAAACATTCCTAATAATTTTGTAATAAAATAAGTTTTTTTTATTGATCAACTTCCTAGTATGATGCTAAAAATATTTACATGCTCCTCTCAAATTAAAATTGTTTTTATTTTTTGTAAACAATGTTTCTTACATAATTATTACAAAATAAAATTCTTGAATATTTATTCTTATATATTATTATTCAGCACTCAATAGGTTATTCTGTCCTTGTAATCATGTTTATTTGTATGGTCCAATTCATGTGCTTGTTAAGTTTTAGTGTTTTCTTAAAACGTGATTGAATTCTGGAATTCCAAATGAGATAGCTAGTATAGAGGATTACATTACATAAAGATACTTATACATTTTAGCAATTATAGATCATTTAAACTTTTTTGATGTAAAAAAAAATTGACAAATTGATACAATTTCAATCAAGTTGCTTAAGGTATAATAATAGATTATACCACCTTTCTTCAAAAACAAAAACAATGATTAGACTTAGAATTTATCTGGTAGCTATGAATAAATTTAAATTATAATGAATAAACTTCTTTCTTTGTTGGGCTTCTGCTTAAAATTTAATTAGTCTACGTAAATGGAAATGTTTATGTCTAGACTTAGAGAGACTGAGGTATTCACTTAAAGAGAAATACAATGTTTATGTGTTCACAGCTTTCTTTCTTACAATGGAGCTTAATTTATTGTATTTTTTAAGCAATGAGATTAAGAAGACACAAAGTAGCATATTTGAACTAAATACTCTAGAAGTAATTATAATGAAATATAAACACGCAGCTTAGCAAATGTAAATAAAAGCAATCACCTGACACTAAGACAACATAAACTTGGAATAAAATCCTTTAATTTGAATTTTTTTTTCACTCTTCAATGACTGGTAATATTTTGAATTTGAATCAGAACCACTTTCTTTGGAAAATACGAAACTATATAACTGCTTTCTATTTCTTTAGTAGTTTGATAAAAAGACTGAGGTCTTATAGCTGGAAAATTAAGCTTTGTTTTCCTGAAGTATTATCAATAATAAAAGAGAATGTTTTGGAAAATTTAATCCATATTTAATTACAATTTTCACAAGCAGAACATTTCTTAGAGAAAATTCTTTTTATTATAGGTTAGCTGATTAAAATGTGTGATAATTTGTTTTATGTGTCATGATACTTCTAATTTTGGTCATCATTCTATGATTTTTTATTTTCAATATAAAATAAATGAAATAAAAAATGTTTTGGCTATCAAAGCAAGTATAACAGTCTCTTTTAGAAAAAGATAACTATTAAAAACTTCGACAAACGATGCAATTAAAAATTAAACAGTGTATTTAATTCATTATTTTATCTTGTTTGTTACTGGTAGTGTATATTTTCTTTTCTGCAGCAAAAAAACTTTTAAGATACGTTGTTATTTTTATTTCATTTTCTAGTTTATTTTTTTATATGGGATTCTAAATCTACAGTCAAAAAGGACAATGATACTGGTCAGTTTCATTTTTTGCCCTATGTTTGGAATTAATTACATAACTGATTGTATGCTTAGGAAGTGCGAAAGAGTATTGTTACAGTAAAATTTATGAAGCAAAAACAAGAAATACAAATTTGTAAAATACCCCTAATTTTTGGCTTGGAAAAAAATACCTTTGTTTATTAGTAATTGATACGACAATTATAAATTTGATTTGACATGTAATTTGACCTACGTAGAAATAAAAATAAATAATGAGGTTAAAAATAAACGTAAGCCATGTAGGCCATGAATATGTTACGGTAAAATTTAGAATCATAATAATAGGAATATTATTTCTTTACATAATGCGTGTGTGTGTAACATGATCTTTACAAAAACCAATAATATATCACCAACTTCCGACACTTAAAACCAACTATTCTCAATCTTCCTTTTCATTCAAACTGCAGATGGTGTTACTCCTATGTGCGTTGCATGAATGCACTGAATTGTTAACAGTTTGCAAATCCTAAAATGTTTCTTTCATGGTGATTGACTTTTCATGCGCGATACATTTATAATATAATAATCTTAATAATCAAAATGATTTGTATTAAAAAATTTATTCATTGTAAAAAAAATTTTCAAATAAATTTTACATGCATCACTATAAATTATATCGAGGAAAACTGTGTAAACTAAGAAGATTTTAAGAGATTACTAAGGCAATTCTTGGAGTTGAAAATTATATGCATAAAAATATTAAAAATATATAATCATAAATTATGCACTAAAAATTGCTATAAATACAACGTAATGCTAAACAATGTATGATAGTGTAAAAGACATCATGTCATAATAAAATGACCATAGAGATATATTAGCAAATCCTTAGTCTTAGGAACATGTTTGTAGAGTTAAATATTTATTTAAGTCATATATTAGTGTACTTCTATATTTGCCTACATCATACATTTCTAACACGCACGCACACGCACACACACACACACACACCCACACACACACACACACACACACACACCACACACACACACACACACACACACACACACACACACAACACACACACACACACACACACACACACACACACACACACACACACACACACACACACGGATTTTATTCCAATTCTTCAAATTATTATTATACTTTGGTATTATAAAATCTTTGGAACTAAATACGGAAAAGCTAGTATAACACGAATATTTGATTACAAATATCACTACTGTTGTTTTACCTACGTCTTTCTAGCTGTTTCACAATGATTATTTTCATATAACTGAATCTATTGAACGATCTGAATTTCTTGCAGAATTTTTGCAGAAAGTGTTTTGGATAAGTTAATTAAAATGATTTTGCTTTTAAAATCTCTCTGGAAGTAATAGCTTAAAAATAGTTTTTCCAAGTATGTTAACATATTCTTGGAAATCATTCATATACTGCTAGACATATGCGTATCATAGATTTGGATTCATAATACTATATAATGTACTTTATTAAAGTAACAGCAACCGATCTTTAAAGCAGTTTTATGTGTTTAATAATTTGCTACAATTGGATCTTGTTTCTTCGTTTAAGGGGGTCAAAAATCAATCCAAAATCCTCACAAAAATCAATCCAAAAATCGATTTTTCAATTTTGATTGAAAAATAAAATATTACTCTTTCGCTTTCTAATGCAATTTAAATTTTTGTTCTAGCTGAACTAGAAGTATTTTTAATAATTTTTTAAAAATTTGTTTACATCTGTCAAACCGAAAAACAGCTGATTGCCACGCCCCTTTCATATCAAAACAAAAGACACTTAGTACTTTTCAGCCTCGTCAAATATTTTAAATTGATTTAAAGGATTTATTTTGATCCGTAACTAGTTCAGGGAAGAAGTGAAGTGAATAATTGTAGCTATTTGTTTATTTTCTGAAAACTCACATGCTGTTTCTTACCTCCTGAAATATTACGAATTTCTGCTATTGGAAACATTGTTTCCATCAAAAACATTTTTCAACATGCCTTGGTTTAATAATAAAACGTTTAAAAAACGAAAGTTTAGAAACAAAGGTACAAAAACCCAAACTTTCGAGAAATTAAGTGCTTCATAAGTCAGAAAACTTCAGTCATAATATTCATGAATAATTCAACTTTAAAAGCAAAAAAAAAAAAAAAAAAAAAAAAAAGTTAGGTAAGTTTAATAAAGAGTATGTTTTTCTTTTTCACATTTATTTGAAAGTATTTTTTTTAAATAATTGAAATTTTACTGTTTTCTTGGGCTTTGAAACCACATTTATTATAAATAAAATGTGAAAAAACAATGTATTTACATAAATTTTGGTCACCAAAATCCAAAGTTTTGGTTCAAAAGTTGTTGACATGTTGCGACTTTTGTGGTGTTATTCAAACATTTCTTAATACCAGGTTTATTAAAATAGTAGTTAATAAAAAATATACAAAATTATATGAAGTAAACACTGGACTTTCATATGATATTATTTTTATTGGTAAAGAAAAGCATCTGTGAAAATATTTTGTAGAGTTATGAATTTGTCACCTCCACCGAAGTGTGGTTTTACGAGTTCATGCATGCATTAAATAACACGACACAGAAAGTAGCCAGTCTATGGTATTAGCTGCTGCCGAAATAATATAATTTAATAATGCAAGTCCTAATGTACCCGTGTTTGTCTATAGCATTTGGCAAAAAAGGGGGCATGTTTCTCTGAAAGGTGTTGTTACAGCAATTAGTGTGAACACTGGGAAAGTTGTTAATACCGAAATACTATACAGGAAATACTCATGTAACTTTATCGACAATGTACATAACATTGAGTGTTCGGCAAATTACTTCGGATGTAGTAGGGGAATGGAAGTTGAAGATGCACTTTGTATCTTCCGTTGCTCAGAGGCACGGCACAATTTAGGACACACAAATTACGATTTACAAATTACGACAAAATATTTGGGTGATGAGGACTTTAAAGCATACAAAGCAGTTTTAGAATCTTAACCTTAAAAAAATGTCAACATTAAAACATTAGAATGTGTTGGTCATGTTGAGAAAAGGATGGAGATATGACAGGGCATTAAAATCAAAATTTAAAGACAAAAAACTTGACGACAAAAAATCTCTAGGAGGTCGTTATAGATTGACAGATGCAAGAATAGACAAATTGTAAAGATACTATGTTTTGTGTGGCTATTCGAAGCAACTCAGAAAGCTTGTCAGCCATGATACAAACTGTTTGGGCTATGATTTGTTCATAAACTTTCCACAGATTTGAAAATACGACACGGTTTATGCCCCATGGGAGGTGATTCGTGGTGTGAATATAATAGGTTCATTCTGAAAGGGGACACATATAAGCTTAAACACAACTCATCTATTGTAATTAGCAATTACATAAATAAAGTATTTAGAGATTTATCTAGTCTTGAACTTTTATTTAGGTGCTTTCGCTGTAAAACTTAAAATTTCAGTGAAAGCTTAAATCGTATTTGATTTATAGTTCCAAAAACTGTATTTATACAATTGGGAACTTAAAAAACTAGAGTATATGAAGCTACATTTTTATATAATCAAGGTTTGATTACCAAATTAAAAGTTTTAGATTATTAAACATTCAACCCTGAATTTTACAAATGTCGTGCGTTGGAAGATGTAGATCATGCGTATATTAAAAAAGTGAAATATGCAGTTTTACAATGAACCAAAGAAGCTAGAATTAAAAACAAACAATTAAAATGTAGACAATAAGTTGATCTTGTAGATGATACCAGAAATCCAAGTTGTGGTTCTGGTACGCATTAGTTAATAGTAAATTTTTACTTTAAGTCACTATTTCTCAAAAGTGTAAATTTCAACACAAAAGGAACATTTTTGAAAACACTACTTAATTTATAGCTTTGAAACTTTGTACATGTGTTAACACTATACAAATAAATATTTTAATGAGAGATTTTGTCAAAAAAATTTTATGGATTTAAATGTACAAGATTTTTTCTCGTTTTAAAAATTTTGACGTGTTACCCCACATATGAATCTTTAAAAAAAAAACTAATCAAAATTTGAAAAATGCTCTCATTAAAATAATAAAAACAATACAATAAATCTACAAAAAAAAAAAAAAAATTCATGACTGTACAACTTGTCAATTTTTCAAAAATGTTCCTTAAATTTGGTCATTTTTAACATTACGGAGAGAGAGAGAGAGAGTAGAGAGAGAGAGTAGAGAGAGAGAGATAGAGAGAGAGAGAGAGAGCAAGAGAGAGAGTCTGTGAGTGAGAAGGGTGAAGTGACCCCCTTAAGATAAAGTATGTGATCTAAAGAACTTTAAATACATACTGCGTATTCCAAATTTTGTTTACTTAGACGTTAAAAAGGATTTTATGAATGATGGAGAACTCGATAAAATAAAAACCTGTTACCAGATGATACATAATTAGATGGAAATTTTTTAATAAAATTGAGTGTAATTTTTCAATTAAAAAAAAAAAGAGGAAACATTTTAAGATTACACAATCCATTTTCATTCCAAATATAGCTACGATGACCCAGTTACAAGTTCATTTGGTGGACAAAGATGGAAGAAAGAACCATTCTATGTATTTGCAAAGCGCGTGCAGAAACAATCCCATGTGACGAGTATTAATCAACAATTGTACGACGCTGGACAAGAAGGTTACCGTATTCCTTTCTCAGTTTGACAACTTCCTTATCCGCAGAGTGATACCCTTTGTCCGTGACCGCTGCTACAAACTCGCTGGATTTTTCTAATGAGGAACATTCATAATATGAAGATATAGATGTTACAGTTGTCAAGGCATTCTTCACCCGAGAGGAAAAAGGGTTAAAGTAATTAATAAAGAGGGCGAAGAGGATAAAGGTGCACGGATTTCGTATAGGAAATGACGATTTTTCATTTTTGGGGGTTACGAAATGGGGCAATATATATATGGAAACTTTATTTTTATCTTCCGAACATTTCTAATTATGTTTTGACTGTTAAAATATTTCATTTACTATATTTCGAGGAAGAAAAGTGAGTTAAGTTATGTGTTTATATACTTAACAAGTAAGAAAGGTAGTATTTTACTTGTTCCTATTTAAAGTAAGTCAATAAGTTTTGTGACTAGTAAATTTTACTTTATTTTGAATGACACAGACATAGTAATTTATCTTGAAGTTCTCAGATTATTTCCTTTACCATCTATATTGAATTTTTTCAGTTTGATTTTAAATCACACTGTGTTTTATAAGTATTAATTAAATATTCTTATATGCTGAAATAATTCTTAGAAATCGCAAAAATAACTGAGACCTACTTGTAATACATGATAAAAAATATTTATAAGTAATTATGTTGACATACTAAAGTCTATATTACTACGAATATTAATTTGATTGGCTTGAAAATGACATAAATAAAATTTAAATTTACATTTATTTCAAGAAGTTCTAGTTTTGATACTTCACATATATTTTTAAAATTCTTATATTTTCCAAAACACAAAAGCTTTTTACTATATTACTTAAAACTGATATTTGTGTGTTGTTTCAAAATATACATAAAATATACTTCATACGTAATTTTGATTTCAATTAACTTAACACTACTGCGAATTGTACTCCATTGAAATAAACCTCAGATAATTAAATATTTGAATCTTTTGAATGAATTGGTAATTTCTGTGTTCATATTAAGCAAATTGTTTCGGGAAAATTGCACTACTGGTCATCCGAAATGTAACACCATGAAAAGAGCTTCAAAATCACGTGAAATGTTCAAGACAGAATTACCACGATAGAATATGCCAGTGCTTCTCAAACTTTCAGTATTGGCGACCCAATTTTCAATCATAATTTTTGTCACGCCCCCTCTATATAATAATAACTTATTGAATGCAATAATAATGCACTTTGACGCTAAAGATACAATATGATTTTAATTATAAACTGTACAAATTAACAAGATAAGTATTAAATTTTGTATACGTTACTTTTAAGTAATATATATTTTAAGTAATAGGATATAATTATTATGTTGTTTTTCCTTTCTCTAATTTTTAAATTGGAACAGATTACTGAATGATATTTAAATAAGATTTATTTCCTCCATCATCCATTCCTTAATGTACAAATATCATAAGAAAAATAGTCTAGCCTATGTTGCTCAACATATACGAAGAGTA